>JAGSMP010000978.1:0-78978 GCA_029286625.1 Parnassius orleans
AAGTTCCAGTTTCTCCATTTTGCAAACGAATCAAATTCAAGCCAAATATGAAGTTTGGAAAAAATTGGGTATAGTTTTTAATTTAGTTTATTGGACCTTGGCTACTGACGAATTTAGAATTCGAAAAAAAATAGAACGCATTTCTATAACTCATTGATAAGTGTCTTATTCTGAAATCTTATTGATCATCCTAGTACATGGTGGAAGGTATTCCATCTTAGTCCTCAGAGGTGACATCGCATCTCTGGCCTTGGTCACAGGGTCTCAGAAATGAGAAGTGGCCTGTGCTCAGTAGTGGAAGGTGTACATATAGACTGGTAACCATGACATGTCTTTGATTTTGTTTCTTTCATAGAGAATATAATATCCTGGTATTTTCCATATGTCATCTCTTACAACACCACGCGATGATATAGAGAATGTTTCGCTGAGTAATTTCAAAAATGTTTACTGCTAATACACGGTCACGGTCAAGTTAAGAGTTAGAGAATTGTTAAGAGCTAAAGAAGAAAATATTATTATGAGAAATTAATCAAAATATTATAAAAACAATATACAGTACCACTGCACCATACCAAAGTCCATTGCTGAACATAGGCCCCATTGATTACCTTATAACAGATATATTTACCGTAGTTGCCAGTTTTGAGATGTTATCAGGAAGATACTGTTGCCACTGTTGATCAGGGGATGAGTCGCTCGCGTCCGTAGGCTTCGACCACCTAACCTAGGCCCACCCTACATGTCCCCAGGTGGTGCTAAACGAGCGACAAAGCCGAAAAGATTAGACTCGGCTCCTCGCCGTATGGTAGCGGCGTAAAATCTACCACCCATAGTCGCACCATGAGCCAACAAATAAAAAATGGCCCCGAGTTCCAGCGCCCCTTTAATGGGGCAGGGTGCGAAGAATCTCCGGGAGTAAAACCGGCGACGAGGTTCGCCACCGTCACGTTCTGTCTCGGAGAGGCGCGAAAAGTGGATTGCGGAGGCCCGTCTGGCTACGCTGAATGTATGTGGAGCAATGAATGATAAGATGAATGAAGTATGCGAAATGATGAATGATAGAGGAATAGATGTGTTATGTGTAAATGAGACAAAACGAAAGGGAAAGGATGCCACTGCACATGGCATGTATACCGCTTACTGATCTGATGTAGACGAGACCGAGCGGGCATGCCAGGGGTCGGTGTCATCCTTTCAGAAAGAATGGGTCAATGTGTGGAAGAGTATGAATGTGTAAGCCCAAGGCTGCTATGGATACGAATGAAAGTGGGCTTAAAGAAGTTGTTTGTGCTAAGGGTGTACGCCCCAGACATGTCTAAACACTTATCCGAAACAGTTTTGGGACATGGTAAGGATGGTGTTGAGGAAATGTAAGAGAAATGAAAATATTATTATGTTAGGAGATTTTAATGGAAGGGTTGGGGTGAAGAGGTCTGGTTATGAAAGGATATTAGGAACGTTCGGCGATGAAAGTGTAAATGAGAATGGTGAAGACCTCCTCGCCGTATGTGTGGAAAAGAATCTTTTTGTGACGAACACTTTCTTTCGCCATAAAAGGATTCACATGTATACATGGGAAAGAGGTGATGATAGAGCATGATAGATTTCATAATTGTGGATGAAAGAATGCGGAGCGCAGTGGTAGATACAAGGGTTTACCGGGGGTCCAACGTTGGGACGGATCATTACTTGGTCTTATGTCGAATTAATGGTCTATTCAAGCGTTGGCGGCATCGGACATCTGTGTCTACCACTGCGTTACAACAATATAAGAATAGAGAGGTTACAAGATGAAGATGTGAAAGAGAAGTATAAATGTAGACTGAGAGAGAATATTAGTGGTTTGAATGAAATATGTATGAATGATTTAGACCTGAAGACTGTATGGAATAATGTTAAGAAAGTTTTAGTGGATGCAGCCACCGAAGTATGTGGTGTAAGTAAGAGAACGAATGAAAGGAAAAATAATACGTTGTGGTGGGATGATGAGGTACGGATGGAAGTTGAAGCAAAGAAGAGCATGGCTAGATTTACTGGCAACCAAGCTGGTAATTCTGGCGGTATGAATGATGAGATTGAAAGAAAAAGGCAGACTTTAGACTTATAAATAAGAGTAAAAGTTGTTGAAAGGAAAAAGCAAGAAAGAACGGATAAGAATGATAGAAGGATATCTGATAACTTCAGGCAAATATTAAAATGTTCTGGAAACTCGTAAGAACTGCCAGGGAAATTCAGAAACAGCCTAGAATGAATGCTATACGAGACGAGAATGGCTGTATGCTGAATGATGAAGCTTCGAGTTTAAAGAGATGGAAGGAATACTTTGAAAGCGTGTTTATGGTGAAGAGTCGTCTGAATTAAGTGAAATAGAAATTTCGAAAGAAGTGGAGAGGTAGGGAGATAAGTGTAGATGAAATAATGAAAGCAATGAAAAGCATGAAAGCAGGTAAGGCAGGCGGATATGATGAGTATCACTCAAATGCTAAGGGCTGGAGAGGGAGTGGTGGCAGGCCTGCTGTACACCTTGTTTAATTTATGTTGGGAACTGAAGCGGGTACCGGAAGACTGGTGCAAGCCGTTATAGTCCCAATATATAAGGAAAAGGTCACGGCAGGACTATAAAAACTACCGTGGTATCAGCTTGCTTAGCATTGTGGGTAAACTGTATGCTAAGGTGTTAATTGAAAGAGTTATGGAAGAAACTGATGGAAAAATTTGGGATGTGCAAGCTGGATTTAGAAAGGGATGGGGTGTACGGATCAAGTCTTTTCCATGCGCATGATTGCGGAGAAGTTTTGGCCAAAACCAGAAAGTTTTGTGCGTTCATGGACTTGGAAAGGCTTATGACAAGTGGACAGGAATATGTTATGGCAAACACTGAACTCATTTGGTTTGAGCGCTGGTTTGATACAGGCATTAAGGTCTCTTTATAGGGACTCTAGTGCTTGTGTCAGGATCAACAGGTCTACTCGGACTGGTTTGGCATCCAAAAGGTGTCAGACAGGGCTGTGTGGCTTCCCGTGGCTGTTTAACCTATTTATGGACAGTTGTTTGCAAACTTTGAAAGTTGAAGAATGTGGGTTGAGAATGGGTGAGTTAACCGTCAAATGCCTTTTATGCGCCGATGATCAAGTCATATTTGCATCGTCGGCGGCCGAGTTGCAAATGATGGTTACTTTAATGAACTGGTCATTAAAAGAAAGGGTATGAAAGTGAACGCAAGTAAAACGAAAGTGATGGTTTTGAAAGAGAAGAAAGTAAAACGTTATGTGAAATAAGAATAGAAGAGTTGATTGAGCAAGTGGATGAGTTTGTATATTTGGGATGTTTATTTACTTGAGGATGGTAGATATGATAAGGATATAGAACGACGAGTGAACAGGAAATAGAGTGAATGGGGCTCTACACGCTATTGTGAGGAGTCAAAATGTGTCAAAAAGGCACGTTTGGCAATTCATAATGCTGTGTTAGTCCCTACTTTAATATGGTAGTGAAAGTTGGGTGTGGCAGAAGAAGCATGAGGTAGAATAAATGCTGTGAAATGCGGTCATTAAGGGTATGCTAGGGCTGAATCTGAATGACAGGGTGAAAATAGTGTGATAAGAAAAAGTGTGGTTTGCAAGATGACGTTGTGACCAGGATTAAGAAGGAATGCTTCGGTGGTTTGGTCATGTAGAAAGAATGAACGAAGAAAGAGTGACAAAGCAAATTTATGCTGCAGAAGTGAACGGCAGAGTCGGAAGGACGCCCTAGACGAAGGTTTATCGACCAAATTGGCGATATATTAAAAATGGGCCAGATTAAGTACCCTTAACCGACGTGCGTGTATGCGTAGATATATGGATGTAAAGGAGGCGAGAGGTGTGCCAGGATCGTGCCAAATGAAGTCCGTAGTCTCTGCCTACCCTCTGGGTGACAGGCGTGAGTGTTTATGTATGTATACTGTTGCCCAACTCCTGTTTCAGTTTTCCTTTGTCGCCTCTTACACACCTACAGGACGATATGGGTTAGTAGATATTCTTACACCACCATGCGGTAAAGTAAAGAGTTGGAGAGAGTTATTACAATAAAAATGATTAAGATATTATGAAATTGATCACAAATATTTTAAAAACAGTAAACAGTACGAAACTCCGTAGGTTGTCGCCATTAGTCACAGTTCATTTTATAGCCGTCCGTGAGTTGGTCCACGTCCGCCTCAAATTGTGATTTACCGCCAATCGTAAAACGACCCATCAACGCCTTTTCATTGCGAAAACGTTATTCTTTCATTTCGTGCTATTCTTGTTGTAAAACTTTATTGGCATATGAAAACAATATGATATTACAAAAAAACATTAAAAGATCAATAAGAGTTGAAGTTATAATAAAAAAATAAATAAATAAAGGAATATGTTTATTTGGCCCATACGATATTATAAAAAGTGTTACAAGTATTAAACAATCTCAACTATTTTATAGAACAAGGGTGACAAACAGTACACAGCCCTTATGGTAAGTGGATGAAAGTCGGTTCCCTACACTCACCGAAACACAGCAGCATTGAGCTGCTATTTTACCTGGTATTATGTGAGCGTGGTGCTTTCCTGTCGAGCTGACCCATTTGTGCTACAACTACATAGCTAAAGCGTGGCTCTACCACGTTTAAAATTTTCCTCAGACAAACTGGTTTCTTTAAAAAATCAAAATATTTACCTCAGATAATATATTCAAGCGTAAAATTATGTCCAAAAGAAAAGACATTACTTAGAGTGATATAAAGATGTTTTATAATCGTCATAGCGGGAAATTATTAAAACTCCGCGACAAGATACTGTTCAACTCAAGTTGGACTGAGAAATTTTAAATTTTGAGCGCAGTGTAATTTTAAATCTCGGGTAATATAAAATGAAAATATATATTTTAAAGGGACTTAAAATCTTTCACTATATATAAATTTGAAACAAAAACTGACTAAATTTTCAAACAAAAAGTATACAATTGAAAATGTGAGTTGCAACCATAATTAGTAATATGAAAAAATACCTTTTAAAAAAATAAAAGCCGACTTTAAAGAACTAAAAAGAATAAAATGTTTCAAATGAGGATTAGAGGCGAAACACGTGTATTTTTATAGACGGTTGTGTGTCTTTCATAGTGAAGTGGTGTTGGGATTAGTGGTGACGGGGATAGTGCATGCCATTGAGGGAGGGCGGGAGGTGCTCTTCAAACAAGATAAGACACATAATTTTATTTTATTACTTTTGCTCAAATTAACGCCTGATTCCATTAATTATTATTCCTATGAAGTCGGTAACTTTCCAGTGCTCTTTGCTTTACACTATCCATACTCTAGGTTTAAAAGCGACCATATTCTAGGTTTGATACGACTATAAAGGAATTTTATTTTCCAACGATAAACTCTTCCACCATTATCATTTAGTAGTAACGCCTGAACCAATAGCGTTATTATCGATTCCAACCGCAATGAATCGACACGGATGTAGCATATGGACCTGTAAACACGATTAAGCAATGCAATTGGTCGGAAACCTAAACAATATAATTTTATATAAGCTTAATCGAATTATTTGTACGTGGTAGAACCTCGCTGCAACGCTAGCAGAGTACGCCTCGTTGATCTAGTGTTAAATGCGGTTGCTGATCATGAGGCCCCGGGTTCGAATCCCGGGTCGGGCCTAAAATCAGATATTGGGTTTTTCTGTCAAAAGTCTCAGTTGGCGTTGCTTCAGCCCCGTGCCTCGGAAACCACGTAAAGCCTTTGGTCTTGCGTCTGATTTCGCTCCGGTCGTGTCAGATTACCGTCCCATAGGAATATTAGAGTTATTGAATAAAGATTCACCAGCTGTTTCGTGAAGAGAAATATCAATTTAGCGAAGCGAAATCCTAATAGACTTGTGTTAGACGTTATACCAAAGTCAGCTAAATACCGTAAAAGTTGCCTAAAAATGTGTTTAAAGATATATAATATAATTCCTAATCAAAAATTTAAATATTAATAATTTTAAATCAAAACTATTTAAGTGGCTCATTGATAGAAAAATATATGACATTTAAGACTTTATTGACATCAAATCCTAATACTATTAATTTTATATGACATATTTTAATTTATCTTTAATTCAATGTAATTTATTGTAATGAGACTTAAACTTTGTGATATTGTTTTTATGTTTATAATTGAAAGATATTAATGTAAATTTTGAATACTATTGTAATAAGAAACATGTACCTTTTAACATGTACCACCTTTCCATTTTCCACCATGTTCTTAAAATAAAAATTCTGATTCTGATTCTGTGTTTACGCATACACTCGGGCACTATAATTTCACTCACGCCTTAGCTGCCCCCCTCCCCCATGACTGACCTCAGTGACCCATGACCATGGGTGCTTCAAACATCAGGAGTTCAAAACAGTTGAATTAAACGCAATAAAATCATCGCATCAGCACATATAGGCGTACATACATATTAAAACGTATATTAAAGCGTACATATGGAAGCCGCAATTTTCATTTTAACTCATTACCAGGAAGATGCTGCTGTCCACAGAACATGTATTTATTCTCTGACTACAACCTCGTTGTGATATAGGATAGCGGATTCTCTTCCGCCGCCTAGAAGTAAAATAATTAATAAACGAGTGAAAAATTTGCAAAAAAATTAAAGAGCATCCACTGAGGCATGGTTTTGTGTATATAGGTACATACAATACAAACCGAATAAATTTTATTTTTAACGCAACTTTTCACATAAGGTGACACTGAGTAACGTAAAATAGCAGCTAAACACTGGTGTGTTTCGTATGATGAGTGTAGAGATCCGGAGAACCCTTTTACTGGAAACGAATTATTTCGTCTTAGTCCTCAGGGGACTAAGACGAAATGATTCGTTTCCGTCGCATCCCCATTTTTATTCTCAATTGAAGACACATGTAGATGTCTACGGGCCACAACATCCACTTACCATCAGGTGAACTGTGTGCTATCTATGTGTTGTACCCTATCCTATAAAAAAACCTCAGTCCCAAATTGCAAAATCTAGTTATCTGAAAATTATAATACCTCATTAACCCAATGGGTCGCGACTAAATTCATAATAATTACCGAATAATTTAGAATTTATGGAGGAACGTAATAAACGAGCGCACGCTTCATTAGCCGCAGGTTGCAATGTATTTCCTGGCCGATCAATAATCACCTGCATTCCATTTATAATCTGGAATTCTAGATATACATGCACGCTTAAATGTACTGGCTGTGTCACGGGACATTATTAACTGATTTATTCCTTTGTGTTGCACTGAGTTTGAATATTTCCATACTCTTTCTATAAATACACAATTTAAAGAGGAATAAATACTGTTTCGTTTTCGGTGAAACATATCGTAAATTTTACTTCTTCTATTTTCATCATGATTATTATCACAGCCCATCACAAGTGTGTACTTGTGATGTGTGCTAAAAATAGGTCTCATCCATACATTGTCAGAAACCACGGACCTACGTACCTGCATCCATCGACTCACTGCAGACCACGTACCTGCATTCATCGACTCCTCAGATCGTCCCCGTCAAGTGGAAGGTTGCCCAATACTGCGCTTTCTAGTTTAAGGTGCCGCTCAGGAACCTATTTTTTTCTTTTCATTTTATATTAGGACAAACATTAATTAACAAAAAAATTGCATAAACTTAACATTAGCTAAAAATCTGTAAAAGCTATGTATAAATCTGTATCTGCTAAAGAATCTGTACTAGGACCAGGCGCTATAACCGCTAGAACTTTTCAGTTACTCTCGTTCTTCTGCATATATCCTCGCCAGGTTTTACTACACAGAGAAACTCCAATGTAATAAATATACCCATAGTTTTGGGAACGCTACACGCGAAGATGTTGCTAAGTATATGAGTATGTGTGCCTGGGACAGATTGTTCGATTACGCAAGTCCAACTTCGACCTAGAGGTCAACCGACAAATCAACTCAGCAGCTCCACGTTTGGGGAATTGAGACAAATCTTCTTGTCCGATGACCTCAGAACTTTAACGAGTGTACAACTATTGTGTGCTGCCAGTGATGAATTACAGTTTTTTTTATATAATACCTACCTACCTATTGTACTACAGCCAAGTATAGCTGCAGCGTAGCTCTACCAGTTATGAAGTATGTACAGCCGAAAGGTTCATACTTGACGGTATACGGAAGCTCAATATCACTCATCGAGTTATAAAGAGTGTTATGCACGGTGTTTCTTCTTTTTAAAACCCGACTTTAAAAAAGGAAGAAGTTCTGAATTCAACTTCATATTTTTTTGTTAAATGACATTTTCGTCAATTTAGTTGTTTTTTTTTTTAATATAAAATAGGTCCATTCACCTACACACAGAGTGAGTTTAAATGTGAAAAAATTCCACCTTTAAGCGTGGTACAATAGGAATGGAGACAATTTTGACATCATTCTATATTCCTTAGAACAGAATCCAAATAAAAGGATCAATAATTTTGCTATTAATAAAGATTTAAAGCCGACTTCATCAAACTAAAATAAATTAAATAATTACACATTCTAAAGTCCTCGTGTCTTTAATTCTTCTGTAAACTTCTCTTAGCACTGCCTCCTGAATGTAAAATTATTTAATTATTTTTTCTTTAAAATCGGCTTTTAATTACATTTAAATTTATTTTTTTATCTTTTCTAGTCTACCTCTAGAATGAAGGCGGAACGGACTGTAAGGAGGGATATCCTTAATTGCCCTATTTAGCAAGCGGTTGCAGTCAAGATCTGACTTATCTATAGGCTAGAGCGTACTGAAAATTATTTTTGCGATGATGAAAGAGAGGTCATTTGTACTTTCATCTTGTTGTTTTTTTTACGATTATTTTTGTTATTGGTCTAATTACTTTCGGCCGCAAAGTAGAAAAAAAAAACAAATTGATTACACACAATTGTTTACTAAAAATTACCTATTGCAATATGTGACAACTGTAACTGTTTGTTACAAGAATGACTTAAAATTAGGTAGTTTAACAGTTTTTCTGTCCGCGAAACAGACACAATAGTTGAACAATCGAAACGTTCAACGATTAATGGGACAGGGAAAGGGTTAAGGTACGTACGGCGAACGATGCCACGATGTCGCAACGCGTCACTTCTAGTCCGTGGGAACAAGGAAACATCGCGGTGTGTCGATGATGTGTTGCTGACTTACTTATGGAAGTACCATGGATATTCTTGTGCCTAAAAATCTACGTTTCTTACTTTAATTTTATTTAATAAATAACTAAATTTTGTTATTTAACTGCGAAACAGAAATGGAATTGGCTAGCGCGACTGTAATGCCTTGCAGTAACATTTATCTTTTACCTTTGATGCTACTCGCTATCACCGATCTACATATTTAACCATAGACATCTACATCTATCCTCGATCAAGAATCAAAATGCAGACGCGTTGTCACCTCTGAGGACTACGATGGAATGCCTCTTTTCCAGTAAAAAGGGTCTCTAGTTGTCCACACTCACTATACGAAACACAGCGATATTAAGTTGCTATATAACGCTTGTATTCTGTGAAACATTCATAAAATAAATGAGGAAATGACTTCTCTGGCCCCGCCATCACACAGTGAACAAGCTATAAATTAAAATTTGCATTTCACGATTTGCCGTAACGAGTCATTAAAAGAAAGTAATCTTGATGACATTACACTGTAATACATACATTGTAATTTATATTTAGAAATTATACTAATGCAATTTTAAAAATCCTTTTAAAATTATAAACGTGAAAGTTTGTGAGGATGTATGGATGTATGGATTTTGTTACTCTTCCACGCAAAAACTACTGAATGTATTTTAATGAAACTTTACTTTTACTTAATTTGTGAAAAATGGTCAAAATATAACCAAATATAACGATAAGTGTTAAGTAAGTCGGAAAAAATCTGTCATCTACGAGCTGTTTTGGCGTGCGGTGCAAAAACTAAGAGTTACACAAATATAATGTATGGTGGAATTGTTTTTCTTGTACAAAAAAGTCCGCGACAGTATATATCTATCCTTTATGAATAAACCATTATTACCAAAATAGTTAACCATAAATAAAATAAAATTTGATACTTCATTTCCAATGCACATTTTGCAGTAATAAATGAATTTTATCAAAATAAATACTTTAATCGCTCCTGATGTTCAAAGTAGGTAAACTTTGTCTTTTAAACTACGTAATTTGGTCAAATATTTTAAAAGTAACGACGATATAAAATTGTGCGGACCGGCGCGCGCAGGGCGATCGGGCTTACTGCGGGCGAGGTTGGGGAAAACACCGCTCATCCTCTCTACTAATACCTCTAATACCTATCTAATACCTCTTCACGCTTAAACCGCTAAACCGATTTAGAATTATATTATTATTATTTTATTTTATTATTATTTCCGTCCGAATACAATCTGGGCGTCTTCAAGACAAGAGTGAATAGGCTTTTGTTACGCTAAGACGGTGCGATTTACCATCTAAGGCTGCATCACCACTTACCACCAGGTGGGATTGTGGTCAAGCACTGGCTAATAATAAGTAAAAAAAAATGAAATTTAGTATGGAGATAGTTTAAGTCCCTGGGAAGCAAATAGCGATAGCTTTGATCACGGAAATCATCCCTAAAGAGGGTGATGGAAGTTACTATGAAAGTGCGATTATTGATGAATCACCTATGGTTTAAAGTATATTATCTACGGGGACAAAGTCGCGGGCAAATGCTAGTATTTTATAATTTAATGAATATTGCTAAGCGCGTTCAATAATTTCTGAGAATGTTCAAAGTTCTTTTTTCTTTTTGAACAAAACGTTGCATTAGGATTTTCCCCTATGTCATGGACGTTATTAACATAGATAGTTAGTAGTACATGGACAAACATCCAGACCCTGAAAAATTTCTTGTCAGCCATTCTTTACGTGGTAGAGCCATGCTGCAGCTATATTATGGTTGTAGCACGAATGGGTCGGCTCGACCGGGGAATGACCTCTCTCTCACAGAATTCAAGCGTAAAATTGCACCTTAAAGCTGATGTGCGTCGTATAGTAAGTGTAGAGAACCGAACACCCTCCTTACTGAATGCGAGGCATTCCACCTAAGTCTTTAGAGGTGACAACGTATCTGAATATTGATTCTAAATCGAGGGTAAATTAATATGTCTACGGACCACAGTATCTACTTACCACCAGTTGGACTAATGCTATAAAAAATACAAACACTTCTTGGGTCTACAGCAGTGTGACCAAACTCATGGTGGCGGTGGCATTTTTGCCACTATAGCGACCACATGTGACAGTTTAAAATGATACGCTACTGCAACCAGCAGAGTTTATTACGGGCAAGCGATGATGGTAGTTGGAGATGTAACTCGCATATTCGATCTTGAACAACTTTTCAAAACAGTTTAGCTAATGTCCCTTACATAATTTATAAATTTTAATAATAGTAATGTAATGACCTAATTTCGGTCTGGAAGACATTACCACACATTTCGCAGCTTTGACGCTGCTTCCGTTACCGATCTGGGTATTTTTTTATAGAAGAGGGGGCAAACGAGCTTGCGGCTCACCCGATGGTAAATGTCGACCGAAAACAGCGGGGAATTGCAGGTGCGTTGCCGGCCTTTTATTTATACCTGTATTGAAGCCATATCCTTTTACACATCCCATAGTCGCCTCTTACGTCACTTACGGGACTAAATGGAGTGATTAAATCTCCTGGATCAAAATGGGGTGATAGATTGAACGCTGCCACCACGGTCTAAGTTGTTATTCTCGCGAAATTATTTGTTGGAACAGTATTCCGGACTATCTGGTGTTTACGATGCAACAACGTCGCGGTTAATCATTATATATAATATAATATTAAAGTTTGTGCACGTTGTAAAATGTTTATGATCTGTCCTCGGATAAACGTTCCATGAATTTGAATTTGTGGGTTTGTTGCCTTTTCCTTACACGATCTTGTAAACTATCATTCAAACAATTGAAACGTCAAGTTACAATTTCTAATTCAATTACTGAATGAATAGAATTTACAAACAGTTTCCAGACTCGAGTCATAGTAGCTCAAGGGATGAGGTCATTTTATTTGTAACTTCTTATTTTTAGCAGTTTTATTGTTGACTCCGTAGGTATATTTACAAAAACAAAACGAATGCGGTACTAATAAAAAAGTGATATACACTCTCTAAACCCCAGGAACAAACAAGCTAGTGATACCAGTTACCCAACTCCAAAGAGACAGTAATTCATTCATGGAGCTTATTCGTGAAGCTAAACGCTTTTACAACGAAGTACAAAAAAAACATGCAAGGTAGCTATCAAATATTAAGTCTTACATACTTGTAATAAAGGGCTGCGACTGTGTGTGCTGGAACAGTTGGAGATATTAAAAAATAAAAATAGTAATGTTGCACTGCTGAATGAACAAACAAATGTTTCTAACTCACCTCTCTTGAACATCTTTAAACCTGCTCTCTAATAACGGACAGCCTCGCAATATGGTCGTTCATCACCTTCACGGTGATTAGCGATTGGTTGCGTGGTTGGAAGGTAGGCGGGCGTTTCGCAGCGGCTTGTTATTAATTTAATAGCAGGCGGCTGCGTACGTCAGGTGGTGATTGGCCGCATGTTTTATCGCATGACGCGGTCACTCACCACTTAAGTGGGGAACGGTTGCGTCGGCGAGTCTTATAATAGTCTTATAATATAATAGCAGCTGTTTTTGGCTCGCCGCTCACTTAGCGGTCAGCCACCGTAGAGTCTACTACACCTGAAGTTGCCTCGTGTAGAGGCAAAACACGTGTCGTATTGTCGTCGGTGGTGTGTTTTTCCTAGTGTAGTGGTGGTGGGAGTAGTGGTGCTGGGATTAGTGGTGACGGGGATAGTGCACACAATTGAGGGAGGGCGGGAGGTGCTCTTCAAACTAGGTAAGACACATCATTTTATTTTATTGAGCGGATATTGGCAAAGTAAATTTTTCCAACTTTAATATAATATTTTTTATTAATTTTTAAAATAATTGATATGAATATATGAATAATTGATGATTCTATTTTATTTACAATATCATAAGCGCACAATTATAGGTGGGGTAGTAGTTAACCACTGACTTAAAGTAGTTAAAAATAAATAAATATGAAAACATTATGAAACAGCATGGTAGCGAAAACCGCATTCCCAGGTGTATTCATTATTATTCCTCATTTTCAATCATGTATTCATAATCATCAACATCACTACAGCTTATCACAAGCTCATTGCTGAAGATAGGCCTACTACAAGAAATGCCACAAAGTACGGTCCTGAGCCACCTGCATCCATCGACTAACTAAAATCATTTATGAAACAATTTGAAATGAGGTGATCGTTCCCAGCGGTCAGTGTGACTCTGAGTGAGGTGAGTCTTTGTTTATAAAAAAAATCTTGATAACTACCTTGCATGTTTTTTTTGTACTTCGTTGTAAAAGCGTTTAGCTTCACGAATAAGCTCCATGAATGAATTACTGTCTCTTTGGAGTTGGGTAACTGGTATCACTAGCTTGTGTTTGTTCCTGGGGTTTAGAGAGATCTTAACTTTAATATGATGGATTTCCGCAAAGTAACGCCTGATTGTATTAATTAAAAAATATTATATTCCATTCTATTCGGTAATGAAATAAATATCGTGTTTTCTTCAAAAATAATAACAATCCACTGGAGACATATGAATGTAATGCTGAACGCTTACTTAAAATATTCTAGCATCGCAAACTTCAACTTAAACAAATTTCGCTTCCTGATCATTAAGATTGGAGAGAAGGAGAAGGCTTACGTTAATTACATCACGTAGACTGGATGGTATTAAGCCGCGAGGTAATTTGTCTTAGACTTTAGAACCGAGTACGGGACCTATTATCGGCAATAGCTTTAAAGATAGCCGTTAATTAATGAGGTTGAAATCTACTACAAGCTAATTTGCATTGACTATTTCGCCTTATGAATAAGAGGATAAATATTATATTATTCACTAAAAACTCTTGTCTTTGATGGTAATATAATATAATATAGAACCAGCCAAATACAAGCTCTTTCTGATCGAATGGTATTTCATACACTCTCACGCATGCTGCTTTTAAAATTATTATAATTATTAAATTATTAATAACGAAAAATCGTGCAAGACTTTTTGAAACATGACAATTTCAACTAAACCCAGACATCTTTTTTAATTTCTTATTTTTTTCTGAGATATTTCTGAACGACTATGAAGAAATTTTAAAGCAGCTACTCCTAAAGCGGATTCTTGTTCCCATACAGTCGACAGTACAGAACTACGGCTCGGAATCGGCTAAAGTGACAAACGAGGTTAAAGTCTACCGTACGTCAAGAGGCATTTCATCTTAGTCGTCAAAAGTGACAAAGTGTTTGCATTTTTATTCTTATTCGACGATAGATATACTTGTCTATATACCAAAACACAGTTGCTATCAGGCGCTCATTTATCACCCTTACTTTTATAAAAAAATCAAAGCAATAAATTACCACTGCGCTATCGCCGTAACGCATCATATGGCTTCTCTCTTGGCATCTTCTCTCTACTCACTTTTAAAAGCTCCGCTGTAATTCCTAGAATAAGTTAGCAGAACATTTTTATTAATATTTGGTTAATGGCTTCGAAATAGAATTCATCGGTCCACTTTATCACGCTCTCACAGAACACCGGCGTGAAGAAGCGACTTAGAGAACCGGAGATCCTTTCCAATGGAAACGAGACATTCTGTCTTTGTACTCAGGGATGACAAGGAGATAGGCTTTGAGCCACAGCATCTACTTACCATCAGGTGGACTGTACATTTAGGTAAATTCGATTCGAGATGGTTTCTTTTTTTCAATTGACGTTCCTAATCTTAAAATATTTTTGTATGTGATACAGCCAAGGTCAAGGCTTGACCAGGAAGGGCCACGCCCTCACCGAATACCAGCGTGAAATAGTAGTTTAATACTGCTTTGTTTCATGTGATGAGTGTGGGAACCGGAAACCCTTTTCACTGGAAACGAGGCATTATAACTTAGTCCTCAGGGCAACGCATTTGCATTTTGATTCTTAATTAAAGAGAGAGCTGCTATTTTACGCTGGTATTCTACGACAGCGTTGAACTTCCCCGGTCGAGCCAAGGTCGATCGAGGAGAGTAAAAAAAATCTTGTGAAAACATTAACTGAATAAATGACAAAAATAAGCAAATTACCATGCAGCTTTTTAAATAATATAAATTATAGTTTATATACAAAATACATTTACTTGGAATGTAATAAACCTTTCATGTGATACCATGTACGATGTTAGCTTATTATCTATAATTTGAGATCGAAAGTTTATGTCCGCCATATTCATTTAATGCTGACGTCATACAGTCTATTTGATGCTAACCTATGTTATGACAAATCCATATTAACATTCGGCGTCTAGTTTAGGAATTACAAGGCCAATTTTACCAGGGAAATTTAACCCTCCTTTTGCGCTCCACCGCAGTCAAGTGACAAAGGAGTAATGGAAAAAAAAGTAATTAGGTAGTTTTTATTCGCCTTATATTTTTAGTAGGACGCAGTATATGAGGGTCGGTCAGAACGGATAACTTATTAATTAATTAATTTATTATAATTTGTATTACACAACAAATATTATACTTAAACTATACAATATAATGAGCTTGTTTTAATAATAAATTAATATCACAGTACGCAAGCTACCCCGGTTCGAACCCCGCCGGCACCAATCAAGTTGTTTCTTTCAAATTGTTTAATTATATTTTGATTTACCTCATTCTGAGCGGTGAAGGAAAACATCGTGGAAACATTTAAATAAAACTAATTCTTACTCATTTTATCGCGGATATAAACTTGTTTTATTAATATACGAGTACAATAAAATAAGTTAGTACACGCGATAAAATTAGTAAAAAGTAGTTTTATTTAAATGTGTGGTGTTCGCGTAAACATAAGAAATCACTATAGTGGAAACATGCATATTTCAGGTATAAAATATTTCTTGTACATGATGTGAAGTCTAGTAACACGCACTAGCGGTGTTCAACGAACTAATCGCACTATAACCCTCTTAGAAATGCCTAACGGTTCTACTTTAAGCTGACTTCAAAAAGGAGGTTTTATATTCGACTGTATGTTTTTTTTGTATGTATGTTACCCGATATATAAAATTGGTAAAAATTACTTTGCCTATATCCCCTTAATGAAATAAAATGATATGTCTTACCTAGTTTGAAGAGCACCTCCCACCCTCCCTCAATTGCTTACACTATCCCCGTCACCACTAATCCCAGCACCACTACTCCCAACACCACTACACCAGTAAAGACACATCACTGACGATAATACGACACGTGCTACACGTGACGGGGATAGCACACGCAATTAAGGGAGGGCGGGAGGTGCTCTTCAAACTAGGTTTCAACAGTGGTAGAGCCACGCGGCAGCTTTTTCTGTTGCACGTATGAGCTGGCTCGAACAAGGATGGTAACACGACCTCCCCCTTCTTGTAATGCAGCGTGTTCTTGTACTACTGGAGAGTGTTCACGTAATGATTGCTTATAGAGGGAGCTGCCGGAGACGCATACCCAAGGTCGTACACATACTATATGGGGTGGTCGGGTGCCTGACTACTATAGTACTGTAGCACAATGTATAGTCCTATATTAGGGACTTATGATAATAAGGTCTATGATACAAAAGTATTAATATAGAAGGTATCTATGATGCATAAGCATTATGATAGCAAAGTTATAACTTGAAGTCCCATATGTAAAAGACAAATAATAGTAAGCTCTATGAAATAAAGCAAATATGTGGAAGGTAGCTCAGATGGTTAGCGCTCGCTGTAAGTCTCACAGTACGCGAGTAACCCGGGTTCGATCCCCGCCGGCACCAATGAAATTGTTAATTGCAATTTTAAGTGCTGATTTACCACGTGCTCGACGGTGTAGGAAAACATCGTGAGGAAACCTACATGTCTGAGAAATCAAAATAAAAAAATATTTCGAAGACATGTGAAGTTCGCCAACACGCATTGGGGCAGCGCGGCGGACATTTCCTTGTTCTAAAACCTCTCATAAATGAGAGGAGGCCTGTGCTCAGCAGTATATACGTCCCATATAGGCTGTAACTTTACTTTTTACTTTTATGTGGAAGGTCTCAAATATGTAAAAGCATTATATTCATATAAATGAGACTTGAAAAGGATTATTACAGTAGCGTGTAGATTGCTTCACAGCGTCCAAGACCGAGGTAAACTTGGACTCGCTAACCGATGTGTCCTAGGCATATCATCTTAGTGCCGGCGGTAAGCGGGTTTGTTGTAGCAATACGATTTGCCCTTTGAGGACCCTTGTATACGTTGTGTTTGCGTTATACGTTACTAAGACAATCACGCCATAAATTTATTAAACGGCCTATAACTAAACCTTTACAAAGATTCTTGAGGAAGATCAATATATATTGTATTATCCTGGTTACGTAACTTTTATATATCGGTCGTGCCCTTCTTGTCCCCTTCCTTCTGGTCCCCTTGTTGCCTCAGCCAATATCGGAACCCTCACGTCGTCATATCAAATGATGTGCAGTATCGTGGTCACTTGGAAGAGAAGGCCTAATTGGCCTCTAAAAAGCTTGGCGTGCTCAGGTGATCGGGACAGTATTTCATGTCGGCATACCGCCTGCACCTTTACTAGGCGCAGGTTTGGCCACACATGGAATACTGTTCCCATCCCTGGGCCGGGGCACGCCAGTGACAGCTTCTTCCATTTGACCGCATCCAGCGCTAATTCTGTTAATTAAATGAAATGAATATATATATGTATTAAAGTCGTAGTAGCAAATCTTCGGTGAGACTGGCCACTGTGACCGAAATTCGGTCTGGAGGACAGTAAAAAGCTTTAGGAATCTCGGCTTTATCTTAAGGCAGTGCAGGATTTTCGGAATTAACTTACTATTCGAAGTTTATATAATGCTCGTAAGAAGTCAACTTGAAACGAATGCCATTATTTGGAATCCACATGAAAGCAAGTATAGTGTCATGATCGAAAAATTCAAAATATATTTACGATTTTTATATTTCAAGCAGTACGGAATCTATCCTAGTTTTCACTGATGTATCCGAGTCTATTTGTACTGGGTATGGTCGGTTATGTGTGAGGAGAGACATCGCGCTTATTAAATATATGTGGAACGTATTACGTGGATGGATACATCACCCAGATGTGCTCGCTGCGCTAAAGCTACGTGTACCTGATAATTACGTGTGTTCTCGTCGCCGCGCCCCGTTGCTCCTCGTGCTCACTGCTAGGATGAAGTTGCTTCAGAATGCACCATTGACACGTGCCATACACTACGTTAATATCATCTCACAGGATATTGACGTATTTACATGCAGTCAGACGAAGTTCACAATAGCAGCATGCAAATGCGTTGAAAATTATAATTTTTTAATTAGTGTTTTATTTTATAATCATGTTAATATTATTATTCATTATTTTATAGTCATTATTTATTTGTCAGTATTTTCTTATATTTAAGTTAGTTATAGCATCGCATTGGTTAATATAACTGTAATGATGTTATAATTATGTAATAAATAAATAAATAAATAAATTATTATTATCATACTGAGTATAGACTAGCCATTTGCACAGAACAGGATTGTAGTGCACGAGTGTGTGCGTAAGCACATATGTCCCTTCTATTCCCTCACTCTCATATTCCGATGGAATAGCAATCCAACGCAACCGGAAAAAGATCAGGCGTAGGACCAATATTAGCACCATATGAGCAAAGCCTTACTACCACTAGACCAATGAGGCAATCAATGCATCCATCCATCCAATTCAGCCTATAAAAGTCGACTGATGAACATAGACCTCGATAGTTGCCTCGTTTGGCAACCGCTGTTTTCTATAATTTGGATTTGTATAAGGGGAGATCTCCCGCCGGGCAAGGTGTTCTGCCCGGGGAGCGGCCAACGCTCCGAGTGGTAGTTCGGAGCTATTGTATATATACTGTTTTTAATTCGGAACTTTGATAGCGCGATTTAGGCTTCGATGTATTTCGCTTGTGGTGCGACGACAGCGCCGCCACATTATCAAAAAGATGCTGCTGCCCATTTCCTGTTTCAGTTTCCTTCTATCACCTCTTACGACACCCACGGGTCGATATGGGGCATTCTATAGGGCAATCTATATACATACTATACTATATTTCATGACTACTTCGTTGGTCTAGTGATCGTAAACGCGATTTCTGATCACGAGGTCCCGGCTTCAAATACGGGGTCGGGCCTAAATCAGTTATTAGGTTTTTCTGTCGAGAAATTTTCAGTAGCAGCCCGAAGTTAGAGAATTTGGCGGTGTTTCAGTACCTAGGAGCACGTAAGCTCTCCGATCGTGTTGAATTACTGTCCCAATTGACTATGAGAAAAGAGTGCACAAGTGCTTGCGCATACACTTGGGCATTATAATTCGGTCCTGCGTAGATGGCTAATCTCCGTTGAGACTGGCTGCCGTGACCGAAATTGGGTCTAGAGAAGGACATTACTATATTTAACACATAACTAAATATATTAGCTGCTATATTTCCCAAATCTCATTGTTACGACTCGATAGATCGTATCCTCAACGCGTGTGTTCCAATTGCCGCGTTCGCGTTTAATAGCTGAGGTTTTACTTCCGACATAAAGTCACAGGATAACAACTTTACGAGATGGCTGTAACGATGAAAGAATTTATTGCTTAAAAATTAGAGCGCTCTACACGCCTAACATAAAATGGTTGCTCACAACGTGCAATCTGGTTAACGGTTATTGATTTTTTGATAATAAAAATGAAAATAAAATCTTTTATCCACAAAATAGAGCTACAGAGCTGAACACAAAGAATAGTAACTTATATTAAATTATTTTAAATTCTAATTACATATAAACAGTTTTACTGACGGACCCAAACTAGGCATAACCTGTATCCCCCCCGAACTGGTTCCCGTCTTGTCGGTGGGCTGGCAGCGTGGCTTGGTTACCCGCGGTGAACAAAGAGGAACTCACATGGCTGGCCCGAGTTGAAGCACCGGCCCGAGGTGGCCACTCCGAGTGGACTTGGCGAGCCCACTTTGGATGTATGTTGGTGGGCTGCAGCGAGAGAGGTGTCCTCTCCACCTACCGCTGCAGCCGAGGTGGAGTCGCGGAGGAAAAGGAGTGTTGGTATGGCGATGCACCACTCGCCCTATCCTCCGCGACTCTTACGGGGCCGTGCCGTTTATGCGGTGGTGGTGGGACTGCGGGGGGAGAAGAGTGTCGGTATTGCGAGCCAATCTTCGTTGGCGGCGAAGCCATAGACCGGATCCGCCGCTGGGGTCAGGAAGGCCAGTGCTTCTGAGTGCTCGTTTTTCCTGGCCCCATGGCCTTCGCGCATCTGACACGGGGGTGTCCGTTGCGCAGGTGTAGTTGGAGGCCGTGGAAGAAGGCGAGCCATGTGTTCTGGTGCGCCTTCCTCCACATCTGGATGTGTGCGAAAGCGTTCCCGTGGCCCTGCTATAATGCGACGAAGGTGGAACTGCATGGGGTTTTAGTCGATGCGAGTCTGACATAACCCGTCCATGGCCCCGGCAGGTATGCGTAGGCATTTCCCCATGTCAAAAAAAAAGACATAACCTGTATCTTGGGGACCAGTAGTACGATTATTAGTTTTAATTACGTAGTTAAAACCAGCCAAATTCTCCAAAACAATGAACTATTTCTATATTATTAGATAGTTATTAATAGTATAATAGGTGGATGAGTCGCTCGCGTCCGTAAGCTTCGACCACCTAACCCTAGGCCCACCCTACACGTGTCCCCCGGGTGGTGCTAAACGAGCGACAAAGCCGAAAGGATAGACTCGGCTCCTCGCCGTATGGTAGCGGCGTAAAATCTACCACCCCCTTAGATCGCACCATGAGCCAACACATTAAAGAAATGGCCCCAATTTCCCGGCGTCCCTTTAATGGGGCAGGGGTGCGAAGAATCTCCGGGAGTAAAACCGGCGACGATGTTCGCCACCCGTCACGTTCTGTCTCCCGGAGGGGCGAAAAGTGGATTGCGGAGGCCCGTCTGGCTACGCTGAATGTATGTGGAGCAATGAATGATAAGATGGATGAAATATGCGAAATGATGAATGATAGAGGAATAGATGTGTTATGTAAATGAGACGAAACGAGGGAAAGGATGCCACTGCACATGGCATGTATACCGCTTACTGGTCTGGTGTAGACGAGACCCAGCGGGCATGCCAGGGAGTCGGTGTCATCCTTTCAGAAAAAATGGTCAATGTGTGAAAGAGTATGAATGTGTAAGCCCAGGCTGCTATGGATACGAATGAAAGTGGGCTTAAAAGTTGTTTGTTCTAGGGTCTACGCCCCAGACATGTCTAAGCCCATATATCCGAAACAGTTTTGGGACATGGTAAGGATGGTGTTGATGAAATGTAAGGAAATTAAAATATCATTATGTTAGGAGATTTTAATGGAAGGGTTGGGTGAAGAGGTCTGGTTATGAAAGGATATTAGGAATGTTTGGCGATGAAAGTGTAAATGAGAATGGTGAAGACCTCCTCGCCGTATGTGAGGAAAAGAATCTTTTGTAACGAATACTTTCTTTCGCCATAAGAGGATTCACATGTATACATGGGAAAGAGGTGATGATAGAAGCATGATAGATTTCATAATTGTGGATGAAAGAATGCGGAGCGCAGTGGTAGATACAAGAGTTTACCAGGGATCCAACATGGGACGGATCATTACTTGTCTTATGCCGAATTAATGGTCTATTTAGGCGTTGGCGGCATCAGACATCTGTGTCTACTGCGTTGCAGCGTATAAGAACAGAGAGGTTACAAGATGAAGGTGTGAAAGAGAAGTATAAATGTAGACTGAGGGAGAATATAAATGGTTTGAATGAAATATGTATGAATGATTTAAACCTGAAGACTGTATGGAATAATGTTAAGAAAGTTTTGGTGGATGCTGCCACCGAAGTATATGGGGTAAGTAAGAGAACGAATGAAAGGAAAAATAATACGTTGTGGTGGGATGATGAGATTCGGATGGAAGATGAAGCAAAAAAGAGAGCATGGCTAGATTTACTGGCAACCAAAGCTGGTAATTCTGGCGGTAGGAATGATGAGATTGAAAGAAAAAAGGCAGACTTTAGACTTATAAATAAGAGAGTAAAAGAAGTTGTTGAAAGGAAAAAGCAAGAAAGAACGGATAAGAATGATAGAAGGATATCTGATAACTTCCAGGCAAATATTAAAATGTTCTGGAAACTCGTAAGAACTGCTAGGGAAAATTCAAAACAGCCTAGAATGAATGTTATACGAGACGAGAATGGATGTATGCTGAATGATGAAGTTTCGAATTTAAAGAGATGGAAGGATAATACTAATAGGAAGGATAGGAAGGAAGATACTTTGAAAGCGTGTTTATGAGTGAAGGGTCGTCTGAATTAAGTGAGAAAGAAATTCGAAAGAAGTGGAGAGAGGTAGGGAGATAAGTGTAGATGAAATAATGAAAGCAATGAAAAGCATGAAAGCAGGTATGATATGATAGAGTATCACTCGAAATGCTAAGGGCTGGAGAGGGAGTGGTGGCAGGCCTGCTGTACACCTTGTTTAATTATGTTGGGAACTGAAGCGGGTACCGGAAGACTGGTTCAAAGCCGTTATAGTCCCAATATATAAAGGAAAAGGGTCACAGCAGGACTGTAAAAACTAACGTGGTATCAGCTTGCTTAGCATTGTGGGTAAACTGTATGCTAAGGTGTTAATTGAAAGAGTTATGGAAGAAACTGATGGAAAAATTTGGGATGTGTAAGCTGGATTTAGAAAGGGAATGGGGTGTACGGATCAAGTAGTTTCCATGCGCATGATAGCGGAGAAGTTTTTGGCCAAAAACCAGAAAGTTTTTTGTGCTTTAATGGACTTGAAAAAGGCTTATGACAGAATGGACAGGAATGTGTTATGGCAAACACTTAACTCATTTGGTTTGAGCGCCGGTTTGATACAGGCATTGAAGTCTCTTTATAGGGACTCTAGTGCTTGTGTCAGGATCAACGGGGTCTACTCGGACTGGTTTGGCATCCAAAAGGTGTCAGACAGGGCTGTGTAGCTTCCTGGCTTTTAACCTATTATGGACAGTTGTTTGCAAACTTTGAAAGTTGAAGAATGTGGGTTGAGAATGGGTGAGTTAACCGTCAAATGCCTTTTGTACGCCGATGATCAAGTCATATTTGCATCGTAGGCGGCCGAGTTACAAATGATGGTTACTTTAATGAACCGGTCATTAAAAGAAAGAGGTATGAAAGTAAACGCAAGTAAGACGAAAGTGATGGTTTTTGAAAGAGGAGAAAGTAAAACGTTATGTGAAATAAGAATATAAGGGGAGTTGATTGAGCAAGTGGATGAGTTTGTATATTTGGGATGTTTATTTAGCAGGATGTATGGTATATGATAAAGATATAGAACGACGAGTGAACGCAGGAAATAGAGTGAATGGGGCTCTACACGCTATTGTGAAGAGTCAGAATGTGTTAAAAGGCACGTTTACAATCAAAATGCTGTGTTAGTCCCTACTTTAATGTATGGTAGTGAAAGTTGGGTCTGCAGAAGCATGGGAGTAGAATAAATTCTGTAGAAATGCGGTCATTAAGGAGTATGCTGGCTGAATCTGAATGACAGGGTGAGAAATAGTGTGATTAGAGAAAGTGTGGTTTGTAAGATGACGTTGTGACCAGGATTAAGAAAGGAATGCTTTGTGGTTTGGTCAGAAAGAATGAACGAAGAAAGAGTGACAAAGCAAATTTATGCTGCAGAAGTGAACGGCAGAGTCGGAAAGGGACGCCTAGACGAAGGTTTATCGACCAAATTGGCGATATATTGGTGGGCCAGATTAGGAGTACCCTTAACCGAAGAGCGTGTATGCGTAGATATATGGATGTAAAAGAGGCGAGAGAGGTGTGCCAGGATCGTGCCAAATGGAAGTCCGTAGTCTCTGCCTACCCCTCTGGGTGACAGGCGTGAGTGTTTATGTATGTATGTATGTATAGTTATTAACTTTTTGTCTCTTACCTTATTACTTGATAACATATTGATACAAATTTTTTGGTGTATAACATAGAGATTGTATACGATTTTATATAATTTATGATTTCGTATCAAGTTTTCGGTGTCATTATAGTTTGGTGTAGTGGGAGATGCCTTTTACTGAGTGTTTAGCCTTCGATGTCGCAGACTTTAAGTATTCTGTTATATATGGGGATGTGAGAACTGTAATAGGTTTACCTACGTTTCATATGTGGTGTCGAAACGATCTAAAAAATAATCTGGATCTTCTGAAATTATTGCTTTTGAAATGTCAACTCTTGCTTTTAGGCGTCTGTTGAGATTAGAGAAATCAGCGCGCGTGACTTTTTGTATTTTAATGTATAAGTTAAAATAAACTGATTTGTCCCAAATGAAAGCTTTAGAATCTCAGCTAAATAAATGATGGTCACAAGTTAATCTACCTTAACAATTTTTCGTTTTTTTTTAACGTTTTCTTGCGTAGCTGCCGTTGTTGGCATCCGGAGTGTCATTATTGCAGGTGGTTCTGCCGCTTTTAAATTCAACGCACCACTATGCCACTATAGAATAAAACGGAACATTGTCCGCAAAAGTAGACTGCAGTTCTTCATAAACACTTTTTGTAGAAAAAATTCAGGCAGAAATACTTAGAAACTGCACAAGTTCTAGTTTCTCCATTTTGCAAACGAATCAAATTCGTCAAATATGAAGTTTGAAAAAATAATTGGGTATAGTTTTGAATTTAGTTTATTCGGGCCTTGGCTACTGACGAATTTAGAATTCGAAAAGAAAATAGAACGCAATTCTATAACTCATTGATAAGTGTCTTATTCCGAAATCTTATTGATCATCCTAGTAAATGGTGGAAGATATTACATCTTAGTCCTCAGAGGTGACATCGCATCTGTGGCCTTAGTCACACAGGGTCTCAGAAATGAAAAGTGGCCTGTGCTCAGTAGTGGAACGTGTACATATAGGCTGGTAACCATGACGTGTCTTTGATTTTGTTTATTTCATAGACAGGATATAATATCCTGGCATTTTCCATATGTCATCTCTTACAACACCCACGCGATGATATAGAGAATGTTTCGCTGAGTAATTTCAAGAAATGTTTAAAAAATAAATAATACAGTACAATTTTTTGTTTTAATTGAATAATCATACACTGCTAATACACGGTCACGGTCGAGTTAAGAGTTAGTGAGAATTGTTAAGAGCTAAAGAAGAAAATATTATTATGAGAAACTAATCAAAAATATTATAAAAACAATATACAGTACCACTGCACCATACCAAAAGTCCATTGCTGAACATAGGCCCCCATATATTACCTTATAACAGATATATTTACCGTAGTTGCCAGTTTTGAGATGTTATCAGGAAGACACTGCTGCTCATCTCCTGTTTCAGTTTTCCTTTGTCGCCTCTTACGACACCTACAGGACGATATGGGTTAGTAGATATTCTTACACCGCCATGCGGTAAAGTAAAGAGTTGGAGAGAGTTATTAAAATAACAAATGATTAAGATATTATGAGAAATTAATCACAAATATTTTAAAAACAGTAAACAGTACGAAACTCCGTAAGTTGTCGCCATTAGTCACAGTTCATTTTTATAGCCGTCCGTGAGTTGGTCCACGTCCGCCTCAAATTACCGTGATTTACCGCCAATCGTAAAACGACCCATCAACGCCTTTTCATTGCGAAAACATTATTCTTTCATTTCGTGCTATTCTTGTTGTAAAACTTTATTGGCATATGAAAACAATATGATATTACAAAGAAACATTAAAAGATCAGTAAGAGTTGAAGTTATAATAAAAAAATAAATAAATAAAGGAATATGTTTATTTGGCCCATACGATATTATAAAAAGTGTTACAAGTATTAAACAATCTCAACTATTTTATGGAACAAGGGTGACAAACGAGTACACAGTCCACCTTATGGTAAGTGGATGAAAAGTCTCCGGTTCCCTACACTCACCGGCGAAACACAGCAGCATTGAGCTGCTCTTTTACGCTGGTATTATGTGAGAGCGTGGTGCTTTCCCTGTCGAGCTGACCCATTTGTGCTACAACTAACATAAATAAAATACACTAACTAAACATAGCTATAGCGTGGCTCTACCACGTTTAAAATTTTCCTCAGACAAACTGGTTTCTTTAAAAAATCAAAATATTTACCTCAGATAATATATTCAAGCGTAAAATTATCTCCAAAGGACATTACTTAGAGTGATAAAAAGATGTTTTATAATCGTCATAGCGGGAAATTATTACAACTCCGCGACAAGATACTGTTCAACTCAAGTTGGACTGAGAAATTTTAAATTTTAAGCGCAGTGTAATTTTAAATCTCGGGTAATATAAAATGAAAATATATATTTTAAAGAGGACTTAAAATCTTTCACTATATATAAATTTCTATTGAAAAGTTTTGAAATTTATATATAGTAAAATTTTGAAACAAAAACTGACAAAATTTTCAAACAAAAAGTATACTATTGAAAATGTGAGTTGCAACCATAATTAGTAATATGAAAAAATACCTTTTAAAACAAATAAAAGCTGTCTTTAAATAACTAAAAGAATAAAATGTTTCAAATGAGGATTAGAGGCGAAACACGTGTATTTTTATAGAGTGTGTCTTTCATAGTGAAGTGGTGTTGGGATTAGTGGTGACGGGGATAGTGCATGCCATTGAGGGAGGGCGGGAGGTGCTCTTCAAACAAGATAAGACACATCATTTTATTATATTACTTTTGCTCAAAGTAACGCCTGATTCCATTAATTATTATTCCTATGAAGTCTTGGTAACTTTCCAGTGCTCTCTGCTTTACACTATCCATATTCTAGGTTTGATGCGACTATAAAAGGAATTTTATTTTTCCAACGATAAACGCTTCCACTATTATCGTTTAGTAGTAACGCCTGAACCACATAGCGTTATTATCGATTCCAAACCGCAATGAATCGACACGGATGTGGCATATGGACCTGTAAACACGATTAAGCAATGCAATTGGTCGGAAACCTAAACAATATAATTTTATATAAGCTTCATCGAATTATTTGTACGTGGTAGAACCTCGCTGCAACGCTAGCAGAGTACGCCTCGTTGATCTAGTGTTAAATGCGGTTGCTGATCAAAAGGCCCCGGGTTCGAATCCCGGGTCGGGCTTAAAATCAGATATTGGGTTTTTCTGTCAAAAGTCTCAGTTGGCGTTGCTTCACCCCCGTGCCTCGGAAACCACGTAAAGCCTTTGGTCTTGCGCCTGATTTCGCTCATGTCGTGTCAGATTACCGTCCCATCGGAATATTAGAGTCATTGAATAAAGAGTCACCAGCTGTTTCGTGAAGAGAAATAACAATTTGTTTACGAAAGCAAGTGACATGAACACAAGACTGAAGCGAAATCCTAATAGACCTGTGTTAGACGTTATCCCAAAGTCAGCTGGATACCGTAAAAGTTGCCTAAAATGTGTTTAAAGCTATATAATATGATTCCTAATCAAAAATTTAAATATTAATCAATTTAAATCAAAATTATTTAAGTGGCTCATTGATAGAAAAATATATGACATTTAAGACTTTATTGACATCAAACCCTAATACTATTAATTTGATATGACATATTGTAATTTATCTTTAATTCAATGTAATTTATTATAATGAGACTTAAACTTTGTGATATTATTTTTATGTTTATAATTGAAAGATATTAATGTAAAGTTTGCATGCTATTTTTAATAGAGAGATTTTTTTTAACATGTACCACCTTTCCATGTTCCACCATGTTCTTACGCAAATAAAAATTGTGATTCTGATTCTGATTCTGTGTTTACGCATACACTCGGGCACTATAATTTCACTCACGCCTTAGCTCCCCCCCTCCGCCATGACTGACCTCAGTGACCCATGACCATGGGTGCTTCAAAACATCAGAGGTACAAAACAGTTGAATTAAACGCAATAAAATCATCTCAGCGGCACAAATAGGCCCACATACATATTAAAACGTATATTAAAGCGTACATATGGAAGCCGCAATTTTAATTTTAACTTATTACCAGGAAGATGCTGCTGTGCATCTGTTATTACTCTCTGTATTTATTCTCTGACCACAACCTCGTTGTGATATAGGATGGCGGATTCTCTTCCGTCGCCTAGAAGTAAAATAATTTATAAACGAGTGAAAAATTTGCAAAAAAATTAAAGAACACCCACTGAGGCATGGTTTTGTGTATATAGGTACATACAATACAAACCGAATAAATTTTATTTTTAACGCAACTTTTCACATAAGGTGACACTGAGTAACGTAAAATAGCAGCTAAACACTGGTGTGTTTCGTATGATGAGTGTAGAGATCCGGAGAACCCTTTTACTGGAAACGAATCATTTCGTCTTAGTCCTCAGGGGTGACAAGCATCTACATTTTTATTCTCAATCGAAGATGCATGTAGATGTCTATGGGCCACAACATCCACTTACCATCAGGTGAACTGTGTGCTCGTTTGTACCCTATCCTATAAAAAAACCTCAGTCCCAAATTGCAAAATCTAGTTAGCTGAAAATTATAATCCCTCATTAACCTAATGGATCGCGACTAAATTCATAATAATTACCGAATAATTTAGAATTTATGGAGCAACGTAATAAACGAGTGCACGCTTCATTAGCCGCAGGTTGCAATGTATTTCCTGGCCGATCAATAATCACCTGCATTCCATTTCTAATCTGGAATTCTAGATACACATGCACGCTTAAATGTACTGACTGTGTTACGGGACATTATTAACTGATTCATTCCTTTGTCTTGCACTGAGTTTGAATATTTCCATACTCTTTCTTAAATACACAATTTAAAGTATGATATACAATATTTTATTATATACAATATTAAAAACTATAATAAAAAAAAAAAACTAGTAATTTAATTATCAAACAGTCCTTCTCCACGCGGTATCGTGCCAAGAACGCTGGCTGCGTTTCCCCGCTGAATGGCTATACTTAGCCTTTGAGCGAGAAAAGAGCCAGCCCTCTTATCACCAGCAGCAACGACTAGCCGCGGATGGAGTTCCTTTAAGAACTTCACCGCACGTGGACCCCACAGACCGATAGTCTCTACAGCAAATAGCACAAATATGTAGTCATCTCTCAGAGACTCATATTTGCGCCACTTACTCAGTTCAGCTGCCTCTGATGCCGCCCCGGCTCTAAACGAGGTACCCCTGAGATGAGAGGCCGCCAAAATGTAAAGAGGAATAAATACTGATTCGTTTTCGATGAAACATATCGAAATTTTTCTTCTTCTATTTTCATCATGATCATTATCACAGCCCATCACAAGTGTGTACTTGTGACGTGTGCTAAAAATAGGTCTCATCCATACATTGTCAGAAACCACGGACCCACGTACCTGCATCCATCGACGCACTGCATGGATCCTCAGATCGTCCCCGTCAAGTGCAAGCCAGCCCCAATACTAGTGCTTAGTTTATGCTCAGGAACTATTTTTTTTCATTTTATATTAGCACAAACAATAATTAACAAAAAAAATGCATAAACTTAACATTAGCTCAAAAAAGACAAAGAGTGCGAAAATATTTCATATAAATCTTATATTATTATTCTCTTATTATCTAAGAATATTACTTGTTATGCTATACATATTAAAACACTGCAAAGCGTTCATATATTATTTGCCGTATCATGGCTACATAAGAAAAGTTATTTGCACACTCTCTCGTCCCGAATCTGTACTAGGACCAGAAGCGCTATAACCGCTAGAACTTTTCAGTTACTCTCGTTCTTCTGCAAATATCCTCGCCAAGTTTTACTATACAGAGAAACTCCAATGTAATAAATATACCCATAGTTTTTGGGAACGCTACACGCGAAGATGTTGCTAAGTATATGAGTATGTGTGCCTGGGACAGAATGTTCGATTACGCAAGTCCAACTTCGACCTAGAGGTCAACCGACAAATCCAACTCGGCAGCTCCACGTTTGGGGAATTGAGACAAATCTTTTTGTCCGATAACCTCATAACTTTACAACGAGAGTGTACAACTGTGCACACAACTATTGTGTGCTGCCAGTGATGAATTACAGTTTTTTTTTAATACCTACCTACCTATCGTACTACAGCCAAGTATAGCTGCAGCGTGGCTCTACCAGTTATGAAGTATGTACAGCCGAAAGGTGACTTGACGTTATACGGAAGCTCAATATCACTTATCGATTTATAAAGAGTGCTATGCACGGTGTTTCTTCTTTTTAAACCCCGACTTCAAAAATTTTTTTTAATATATATAATAGGTCCATTCACCTACACACACATGAGTGGTTCAGTTTATATGTGAAGAAAAAATCCACCTTTACGGGTGGTACAATAGGGAATGAAGACAATTTTCACGTCATTCTATATTCCTTAGAGCAGAATCCAAATAAAAGGATCCATAATTTTACTTTTAATAAAGATTTAAAGCCGACTTCATCACACTAAAATAAATTAAATAATTACACATTCTAAAGTCCTCGTGTCTTTAATTTTTCTGTAAATTTCTCTTAGCACTGCCTCCTGAATGTAAAATTATTTAATTATTTTTTCTTAAAAATCGGCCTTTAATTTCATTTAAATTTATTTTTTTATCTTTTCTAGTCTAGCTCCGGAATGAAGGCGGAACGGACTGTAAGGAGGAATTTCCTTAATTGCCCTATTTAGCAAGCGGTTGCAGCCAAGATCTGACTTATCTATAGGCTAGGAGCGTACTGCCTTAATGGGCGCAGATAAAGCGGAAAACAGGCTCAAAAATTATTTTTTGCGATGATGAAAGAGAGGTCATTTGCACTTTCATCTTGTTGTTTTTTTTTACGATTATTTTTGTTATTGATCTAATTACTTTCGGCCGCAAAGTAGAAAAAAAAACAAATTGATTACACATAATTGTTTACTAAAAATTACCTATTGCAATATGTGACAACTGTAACTGTTTGTTACAAGAATGACTTAAAATTAGGTAGTTTAACAGTTTCTCTCTCCGCGAAACAGACACAATAGTTGAACAATCGAAACGTTCAACGATTCATGGGACAGGGAAAGGGTTAAGGTACTTACGGCGAACGATGCCGCGATGTCGCAACGCGTCACCTCCAGTCCGTGGGAACTAGGAAACATCGCGGTGGGTCGATGATGTGTTGCTGACTTACTTATGGAGGTACCATGGATATGCTTGTGCTTAAAAATCTACCTTTCTTACTTTAATTTTAATTTACAAATAACTAAATTTTGTTATTTAACTGCGAAACAGAAATGGAATTGGCTAGCGCGACTGTAATGCCTTGCAGTAACATTTATCTTTTACCTTTGATGCTACTCGCTATCACCGATCTACATATTTAACCATAGACATCTACATCTATCCTCGATCAAGAATCAAAATGCAGACGCGTTGTCACCCCTGAGGACTACGATGGAATGCCTCTTTTCCAGTAAAAAGGGTCTCTAGTTGTCCACACTCACTATACGAAACACAGCGATATTAAGTTGCTATATTACGCTTGTATTCTGTGAAACATTCGATCCGAGTGGTGGTGGGGGTAGTGGTGACGGGGATAGTGCACACAATTGAGGGAGGGCGGGAGGTGCTCTTCAAACTAGGTAAGACACATCATTTTATTTTATTGAGCGGATATTGGCAAAGTAAATTTTTTCAACTTTAATATAATGGATTTCCGCAAAGTAACGCCTGATTGTATTAATTAAAAAATATTATATTCCATTCTATTCGGTAATGAAATAAATATCGTGTTTTCTTCAAAAATAATAACAATCCACTGGAGATACATGAATGTAATGCTGAACGCTTACTTAAAATATTCTAGCATCGCAAACTTCAACTTAAACAAATTTCGCTTCCTGATCATTAAGATTGGAGAGAAGGAGAAGGCTTACGTTAATTACATCACGTAGACTGGATGGTATTAAGCCGCGAGGTAATTTGTCTTAGACTTGAGAACCGAGTACGGGACCTATTATCGGCAATAGCTTTAAAGATAGCCGTTAATTAATGGGGTTGAAATCTACTACAAGCTAATTTGCATTGAGTATTTCGCTTTATGAATAAGAATAAGAAGAGGGTAATGATTATATTATTCACTAAAAACTCTTGTCTTTGATGGTAATATAATATAATATAGAACCAGCCAAATGCAAGCTCTTTCTGATCGAATGGTATTTCATACACTCTCACGCAAGCTGTTTATAAAATTATTATAATTATTAAATTATTAATAACGAATAATCGTGCAAGACTTTTTGAAACATGACAATTTCAACTAAACCCAGACATCTTTTTTAATTTCCTATTTTTTTCTGAGATATTTCTGAACGACTATGAAGAAATTTTAAAGCAGCTACTCCTGAAGCGGATTCTTGTTCCCATACAGTCGACAGTACAGAACTACGGCTCGGAATCGGCTAAAGTGACAAACGAGGTTAAAGTCTACCGTACGTCAAGAGGCATTTCATCTTAGTCGTCAAAAGTGACAAAGTGTCTGCATTTTTATTCTTATTCGACGATAGATATACTTGTCTATATACCAAAACACAGTTGCTATCAGGCGCTCATTTATCACCCTTATTTTTATAAAAAAATCAAAGCAATAAAGTACCACTGCGTTATCGCCGTATCGCATCATATGGCTTCTCTCTTGGCATCTTCCCTCTACTCACTTTTAAAAGCTCCGCTGTAATTCCTAGAATAAGTTAGCAGAACATTTTTATTAATATTTAGTTAATGGCTTCGAAATAGAATTCATCGGTCCACTTTATCACGCTCTCACAGAACACCGGCGTGAAGAAGCGACTTAGAGAACCGGAGATCCTTTCCAATGGAAACGAGACATTCTGTTTTTGTCCTCAGGGATGACAAGGAGAAAGGCTTTGAGCCATAGCATCTACTTACCATCAGGTGGACTGTACATTTAGGTAAATTCGATTCGAGATGGTTTCTTTTTTTCAATTGACGTTCCTAATCTTAAAATATTTTTGTATGTGATACAGCCAAGGTCAAGGCTTGACCAGGAAGGGCCACGCTCTCACCGAATACCAGCGTGAAATAGTAGTTTAATACTGCTTTGTTAGATGTGATGAGTGTGGGAACCGGAAACCCTTTTCACTGGAAACGAGGCATTATAACTTAGTCCTCAGGACAACGCATTTGCATTTTGATTCTTAATTAAAGAGAGAGCTGGTATTCTACGAGAGCGTTGAACTTCCCCGGTCGAGCCGAGGTCGATCGAGGAGAGTAAAAAAATCTTGTGAAAACATTAACTGAATAAATGACAAAAATAAGCAAATTACCATGCAGCTTTTTAAATAATATAAATTATAGTTTATATACAAAATACAATTACTTGGAATGTAATAAACCTTTCATGTGATACCATGTACGAGTTTGGCTTATTATCTATAATTTTAGGTCGAAAGTTCATGTCATACAGTCTATTTGATGCTAACCTATGTTATGACAAATCCATATTAACATTCGGCGTCTAGTTTAGGAATTACAAGGCCAATTTTACCAGGGAAATTTAACCTTCCTTTTGCGCTCCACCGCAGTCAAGTGACAAAGGAGTAATGGAAAAAAAAGTAAATAAGTAGTTTTTATTCGCCTTATATTTTTAGCAGGACGTAGTATATGAGTGTCGGTCAGTTCGGATTACTTATTAATTTATTTATTTATTATAATTTGTATATCACAACAAATATTATACTTAAACTATACAATATAATGAGCTTGCTTTAATAATAAATTAATATCACAGTACGCAAGCTACCCCGGTTCGAACCCCGCCGGCACCAATCAAATTGTTTCTTTCAAATTGTTTAATTATATTTTGATTTACCTCATGCTGAGCGATGAAGGAAAACATTGTGGAAACATTTAAATAAAACTAATTCTTACTCATTTTATCGCGGATATAAACTTGTTTTATTAATATACGAGTACAATAAAATAAGTTAGTATACGCGATAAAATTAGTACTTTACTACTTACTTACTTATCTTCACGCACAATCCCTGACGGGGTAGCCAGAGAACAGATCGCCAAGTGTCACGATCCTTACATATCTCTTTTCGCTTCTTTCAGATTCATAATCTTCTTCATACATGCACGTCTAGGTATCCGAGTACTCTTGACCCTCCCCTCTTCGAGCAGTTTGCTCACATGGTCTTCGAAAGTTAGTCTCGGTCTACCTCGACACCTTTTAATATTGACTTTCGCGCTATATATTTTCTTCACCATTCGGTCTTCACTCATTCGCTCAACGTGCCCAAACCATCGAAGCACGCCTTATCAATTTTTGTGATAAGGTCATCTTTCAAACCTGCCATATTGCGAATCTCTTCGTTTCGCTTTCGGTCAGCCATGGTAACGCCGCACATTTTACGAAGAGATCGCATCTCCACTGCATTCAACTTGCTTTTATGCTTCTTCTGGCATACCCAGGTTTCGCTGCCATATAACAAAGTTGGTACCAACACTGCGTTATGTATTGCAAGGCGTGCGCTCTTCACTACGCCTTGCCTTTTGACTAAAGCAGTCAAGGCACCATTGACTTTGTTCCCGGCAGCGACACGCTATCCACATCTAAATCCATCTTCCATCGGCTAAAGCACTCCCCAAGTATACAATTTCATTTACCTGTTCTAGACATTCTTGATTTACCCATATTTCACACTTCGTTCTCTCTTCGTCCCTTTCAAATACCAGAACCTTAGTTTTATTGGCATTCAAACGGAGACCTTTAATTTCACATTCCTCTTTCATACGCGTGACTAATGCTGCAGTTCTGCCTCTGATGGTGCAATAAGCACTGCATCATCAGCATACAGCAGACAATTTACTTTTATGTCTTTTTCACACCCAGACAGCTATCTTTCAGCTTCTGTAAACAGCTGTCGAGATATAGTATGAACAGCCAGGAAGACATGACACAACCCTGTTTTACTCCCGTTTGGACGCTAAACATGGGTGACAGGTCATGCCCTACCCGCACACAGGCTTTACAGTCGCAGTAAAGTGCCTGCACAGCCCTTAGCAATCGACCATCCACACCGTACCCCGGCAACAATTCCCACATTTTCTTCCTTACAACCTTATCAAATGCTTTCTCAAGATCCACAAAAGCACAGAAAATCTTCTGGTTAGCAGCCATAAGCTTCTCCGTGATCATGCGGAGAGAAAATATTTGATCCGTGCATCCTCTTCCAGGTCTAAATCCGCATTGAGCCTCCCATAGACATCTTTCCGATTTCTCTTGCATCCTACGCGTCAAAACCTTCGAGTATACTTTACTTGCTAAACTGGTCAGGCTGATCGCCCGATAGCACCCGCAGTCAAAATGTGAACCTTTACCTTTATATAAGGCACAATGACTGCGGATCGCCAATCATCCGGGACGTCCCCGTCCGCCAGCACAAATTGCACAGCAGATGAAAGCTGTCCCAGACGCGAGGCCCACCATGCTTGATCATTTCAGCAGTAACTCTGTCTGGTCCGCAGCCTTACCACATTTCAAACTTCGAATCGCACGTTCAATCTCTTTCATACTGATGACCTCAGCGTCATCGAGGTCCAGGTCTGGCGTACCAGTCACGGAGTCATCCCCGGATCCTCACTAAGATCATCACACGCATACATTTCTCTATAAAATTCGCTCCATCGCTGCATGACGTCCGATTTTTCTGTGAGGACGTCATTAGTTCTCGAGCACTTTGTTCATTCTTAAGGCCGTCGCACCACTTGGGTCCTTCCAACCTCTTTCAGAAGAGTTTGAGTTCTCCCTAAAGTTGTGCGACAACCTTTGTCCGCTTCCATTCTACACTTTTCACGCATTTCCTCAATCAATGCTTTCGTGTGAACTTTCTGCAGCTTATATCTTTCTTTCATCTTCTCTCATATCCTTATCATTACTAGAGGCCAAGTAGTCTAACCATGCTTTCTTCTTCTTCTTTACAGCTTTTCACTTCATCATTCCACCATGCATCTCTTTTTTTTTTTTTTTTTTTTTTTTTTAAATTAGTAAAAGTAGTTTTATTTAAATGTGTGTGTTCGCGTAAACATAAGTAATCACTATAGTGGAAACATGCATATTTCAGGTATAAAATATTTCTTGCACATGATGTGAAGTCTAGTAACACGCACTAGCGGTGTTCAACGAACTAATCGCACTATAACCCTCTTAGAAATGCCTAACGTTTCTACTTTAAGCTGACTTCAAAAAGGAGGTTTTATATTCGACTGTATGTTTTTTTTGTATGTATGTTACCCGATATATAAAATTGGAAAAATTACTTTGCCTATATCCCCTTAATGAAATAAAATGATATGTCTTACCTAGTTTGAAGAGCACCTCCCACCCTCCCTCAATTGCTTACACTATCCCCGTCACCACTAATCCCAGCACCACTACTCCCAACACCACTACACCAGTAAAGACACATCACTGACGATAATACGACACGTGCTACACGTGACGGGGATAGCACACGCAATTAAGGGAGGGCGGGAGGTGCTCTTCAAACTAGGTTTCAACAGTGGTAGAGCCACGCGGCAGCTTTTTCTGTTGCACGTATGAGCTGGCTCGAACAAGGATGGTAACACGACCTCCCCCTTCTTGTAATGCAGCGTGTTCTTGTACTACTGGAGAGTGTTCATGTAATGATTGCTTATAGAGGGAGCTGCCGGAGACGCATACCCAAGGTCGTACATATACTATATGGGGTGGTCGGGTGCCTAACTACTATAGTACTGTAGCACAATGTATAGTCCTATATTAGGGACTTATGATAGTAAGGTCTATGATACAAAAGTATTAATAGAAGGTATCTATGATGCATAAGCATTATGATAGCACATTTATTACTATACAACTTGAAGTCCCATATGTAAAGACAAATAATAGTATGTACTCTATGAAATAAAGCAAATATGTGGAAGGTAGCTCAGATGGTTAGCGCTCGCTGTAAGTTTCACAGTACGCGATTAACCGGGTTCGATCCCACCGGCACCAATGAAATTGATAATTGCATTTTTAAGTGCTGATTTACCACGTTGTCGACGGTGTAGGTAAACATCGTGAGGAAACCTACATGTCTGAGAAATCAAAATAAAAAATATTTCGAAGACATGTGAAGTTCGCCAACACGCATTGGGGCAGCGCGGCGGACATTTTCTTGCCCTAAAACCCTCTCAGAAATGAGAGGAGGCCTGTGCTCAGCAGTATATACGTCCCATATAGGCTGTAACTTTACTTTTTACTTTTATGTGGAAGGTCTCAAATATGTAAAAGCATTATATTCATATAAATGGGACTTGAAAAGGATTATAATAGTGGCGTGTAGATTGCTTCACAGCGTCCGACACCGAGGTAAACTTGGACTCGCTAACCGATGTGTCCTAGACATATCGTCTTGGTGCCGGTGGTAAGCGGGTTTGTTGTAGCAATACGATTTGCCCTTTGAGGACCTTTGTATACGTTGTGTTTGCGTTATACGTTACTAAGACAATCACGCCATAAATTTACTAAACGGCCTATAAATAAAACTTTACAAAGATTCTTGAGGAAGGTCAATATATATTGTACTATCCTGGTTACGTAACTTTTATATATGGGTCGTGCCCTTCTTGTCCCCCTACCTTCTGGTTCCATTGTTGCCTCAGCCAATATCGGAACCCTCACGTCTTCATAGCAAATGATGTGCAGTATCGTGGTCACTTGGAAGAGAAGACCTAATTGGCCTCTAAAAAGCTTGGCGTGCTCAGGTGATCGGGACAGTATTTCATGTCGGCATACCGCCTGCATCTTTACTAGGCGCAGGTTTGGCCACACATGGAATACTGTTCCCATCCCTGGGCCGGGACACGCCAGTGACAGCTTCTTCCATTTGACCGCATCCAGCGCTAATTCTGTTAATTAAATGAAATGAATATATATATATGTATTAAAGTCGTAGTAGCAAATCTTCGGTTAAACTGGCCACTGTGACCGAAATTCGGTCTGGAGGACATTATTATTATCATACTGAGTTTATTATTGCTTTAAATGGATGGAATATATATATATATATATATATATATATATATATATATATATATATATATATATATATATATAGAGAGAGAGAGAGAGAGAGAGAGAGAAAGAGACTAGCCATTTGCACAGAACAGAATTGTAGTGCACGAGTGTGTGCGTAAGCACATATGCCCTTTCTATTCCCTCACTCTCATATTCCGATGGAATAGCAATCCAACGCAACCGGAAAAAGATCAGGCGTAGGACCAATATTAGCACCATATTAGCAAAACCTTACTACCACTAGACCAATGAGGCAATCTATGCATCCATCCATCCAATTCAGCCTATAAAATTCGACTGATGAAATAGTTGCCTCGTTTGGTAACCGCTGTTTTCTATAATTTGGATTTGTATAAGGGAGATCTCCCGCCGGGCAAGGTGTTCTGCCGAGGGGCGGCAACGCTCCGGTGGTAGTTCAGAGCTATGTATATATACTGTTTTAATTCGGAACTTTGATAGCGCGATTTAGCTTCGATGTATTTCGCTTGTGGTGCGACGACAGCGCCGCCACATTATCAAAAGATGCCGCTGCCCATTTCCTGTTTCAGTTTCCTTCTATCACCTCTTACGTAACCCACGGGTCGATATGGGGCATTCTATAGGCAATCTATACATACTATACTATATTTCATAACTACCTCGTTGGTCTAGTGATCGTAAACGCGATTTCTAATCACGAGGTCCGGGCTCAAATACCGGGTCGGGCCTAAATTAGTTATTAGGTTTTCTGTCGAGAAATTCTCAGTAGCAGCCCGCAGTTAGAGAATTTGGCGGTGTTTCACCAGTACCTAGGAGGCACGTAAAGCTGCTGGATGCTGATCCTGCGCTTGATCTCTCCGATCGTGTTGAATTACCGTCCTATTGACTATGAGAAAAGTGCACAAGTGCTTGCATACACTCAGGCATTATAATTCGGTCCTGCGCAGATGGCTAGTCTCCGTTGAGACTGGCTGACGTGACCGAAATTGGGTCTAGAGAAGGACATTACTATATTTAACACATAACTAAATATAGTAGCTGCTATATTTCCCCAAATCTCATTGTTACGACTCGATAGATCGTATCCTCAACGCGGTGCGTTCCCTTGCCGCGTCCGCGTTTAATGGCTGAGGTTTTACTTCCGACATAAAGTCACAAGATAACAACTTTACGAGATGGCTGTAACGATGAAAGAATTTATTGCTTAAAAAATTAGAGCGCTCTACACGCCTAACATAAAATGGTTGCTCACACAACGTGCAATCTGGTTAACGGTTATTGATTTTTCGACGGTAGTGATAATAAAAAAATGAAAATAAAAATCTTTATCCCTCTAATGAGCTGAACACAAAGAATAGTAACTTATATTAAATTATTTTAAATTCTAATTACATATAAACAGTTTCACTGACGGACCCAAACTAGGCATACCAGTATCCCCACGAACTGGTTCCCGCCTTGTCGTGGTGGGGGCTAAGTAGCCGTGGCTTGGTCACCGCGGTGAACAAAGAGGAACCCACATGGCTGGCCGAGTTGAAGCACCGGCCCGGGTGGCCACTCCGAGTGGACTTGGCGAGCTCACTTTGGATGTGTGTTGGTGGGCTGCAGCAAGAGAGGTATCCTCTCCCTCTACCGCTGCAGCCGAGGTGGAGTCGCGGAGGAAAAGGAATGTTGGTATGGCGATGCACAACTCGCCCTATCCTCCGCGACTCTTACGGGGCCGCGCCGTTTATGCGGTGGTGGTGGGACTGCGGGGAGAAGAGTGCCGGTATTGCGAGGCGCCGCTCTGCCTAACCTCCGCAGCCCAATCTTCGTTGGCGGCGAAGCCATAGACCGGATCCGCCGCTGGGGTCAGGAAGGCCAGTGCTTCTGAGTGCTCGTTTTTCCTGGCCCCATGGCCTTCGCGCATCTGACACGGGGGTGTTCGTTGCGCAGGTGTAGTTGGAGGCCGTGGAAGAAGGCGCGTCATGTGTTCTGGTGCGCCTTCCTCCACATCTGGATGTGTGCGAAAGCGTTCCCGTGGCCCTGCCATAATACGACGAAGGTGGAACACCATGGGGTTTTAGTCGGTGCAGGTCCGACATAACCCGTCTATGCTCCCAGCAGGTATGCGTGAGCATTTCCCCATGTCTAAAAAAAAAAAGACATAACCTGTATCTTGGGGACCAGTAGTACGGTTATTAGTTTTAATTACGTAGTTAAAACCAGCCAAATTCTCCAAAACAATGAACTATTTCTATAATTAAGAAGATAGTTATTAACTTTTTGTCTCTTACATTATTATTTTAACATATTAATACAAATTTTTTGGTGTATAACGTAGAGATTGTATACGATTTTATATAATTTATGATTTCGTATCAAGTTTTCAGTGTCATTATAGTTTGGTGTAGTGAGATACCTTTTTACTGAGTGTTTAGCCTTCGATGTCGCAGACTTTAAGTATTCTGTTATATATATGGGGATGTGAGAACTGTAGTAGGTTTACCCACGTTTCATTTGAGATATCGAAACGATCGCAAAAAGAATCTGGATCTTCTTAAATTATTGCTCTTTGAAATGTCAACTCTTGCTTTCTTTTAGGCGTCTGTTGACATTAGAGAAATCCAGCGCGCGGCGACTTTTTGAATTATAATGTATAAGTTAAAATAAACTGATTTATCCCAAATGAAAGCTTTAGAATCTCAGCTAAATAACTGATGGTCACACGTTAATCTACCTAAACAATTTTTCGATATTTTTAACGTTTTCATGCGTAGCTGCCATTGTTGGCATCCGGAGCGAGTGTCATTATTGCAGGCGGTTCTGCCGCGTTTAAATTCAACGCACTACTATGCCACTCTAGAATAAGACGGAACATTGTCTGCAAAAGTAGACTGCAGTTCTTCATAAACACTTTTGTAGAAAAAAATTCAGGCAGAAATATTTAGTAACTGCACAAGTTCTAGTTTCTCCATTTTGCAAACGAATCAAATTCCCGCCAAATATGAAATTTGAAAAAAAAAATTAGGCTACTGACGAATTTAGAATTCGAAAAAAAAATAGAACGCATTACTATAACTCATTGATAAGTTTCTTATTCCGAAATCTTATTGATCATCCTAGTAAATGGTGGAAGATATTACATCTTAGTCCTCAGAGGTGACATCGCATCTGTGGCCTTAGTCACATAGGGTCTCAGAAATGAGAGTGGCCTGTGCTCAGTAGTGGAACGTGTACATATAGACTGGTAAACATGACATGTCTTTGATTTTGTTTATTTCATAGAAAGAATATAATATCCTCGTATTTTCCATATGTCATCTCTTACAACACCCACGCGATGATATAGAGAATGTTTCGCTGAGTAATTTCAAGAAATGTTTACTGCTAATACACGGTCACGGTCGAGTTAGAGTTAGAGAATTGTTAAAAGCTAAAGAAGAAAATATTATAATAAAAATATTATAAAAACAATATACAGTACAACTGCACCATACCAAAAGTCCATTGCTGAACATAGGCCCCCATATATTACCTTATAACAGATATATTTACCGTAGTTGCCAGTTTTGAGATGTTATCAGGAAGACACTGCTGCTCATCTCCTGTTTCAGTTTTCCTTTGTCGCCTCTTACGACACCTACAGGACGATATGGGTTAGTAGATATTCTTACACCGCCATGCGGTAAAGTAAAGAGCTGGAAAGAGTTATTAAAATAACAAACGATTAAGATATTTTGAGAAATTAATCACCAATATTTTAAAAACAGTAAACAGTACGAAACTCCGTAAGTTGTCACCATTAGTCACAGTTCATTTTTATAGCCGTCCGTGAGTTGGTCCACGTCCGCCTCAAATTACCGTGATTTACCGCCAATCGTAAAACGACCCATCAACGCCTTTTCATTGCGAAAACGTTATTCTTTCATTTCGTGCTATTCTTGTTGTAAAACTTTATTGGCATATGAAAACAATATGATATTACAAAGAAACATTAAAAGATCAGTAAGAGTTGAAGTTATAATAAAAAAATAAATAAAGCAAGGAATATGTTTATTTGGCCCATACGATATTATAAAAAGTGTTACAAGTATTAAACAATCTCAACTATTTTATAGAACAAGGGTGACAAACGAGTACACAGTCCACCTTATGGTAAGTGGATGAAAAGTCTCCGGTTCCCTACACTCACCGGCGAAACACAGCAGCATTGAGCTGCTATTTTACGCTGGTATTATGTGAGAGCGTGGTGCTTTCCCTGTCGAGCTGATCCATTTGTGCTACAACTACATAGCGATAGCGTGGCTATACCACGTTTAAAATTTTCCTCAGACAAACTGGTTTCTTTAAAAAATCAAAATATTTACCTCAGATAATATATTCAAGCGTAAACTTAGAGTGATAAAAAGATGTTTTATAATCGTCATAGCGGGAAATTATTACAACTCCGCGACAAGATACTGTTCAACTAAAGTTGGACTGAGAAATTTTAAATTTTGAGCGCAGTGTAATTTTAAATCTCGGGTAATATAAAATGAAAATATATATTTTAAAGAGGACTTAAAATCTTTCACTATATAGAAATATCTATCGAAAAGTAATAATTTTGAAACAAAACTGACTAAATTTTCAAACAAAAAGTATACTATTGAAAATGTGAGTTGCAACCATAATTAGTAATATGAAAAAATACCTTTTAAAACAAATAAAAGCCGACTTTAAAGAACTAAAAAGAATAAAATGTTTCAAATGAGGATTAGAGGCGAAACACGTGTATTTTTATAGACGGTTGTGTGTATTTCATAATGAAATGGTGTTGGGATTAGTGGTGACGGGGTTAGTGCATGCCATTGAGGGAGGTCGGGAGGTGCTCTTCAAACAAGATAAGACACATCATTTTATTTTATTACTTTTGCTCAAAGTAACGCCTGATTCCATTAATTATTATTCCTATGAAGTCTTGGTAACTTTCCAGTGTTTTTTGCTTTACACTATCCATATTCTAGGTTTGATGCGACTATAAAAGGAATTTTATTTTTCCAACGATAAACTCTTCCACCATTATCGTTTAGTAGTAACGCCTGAACCAGATAGCGTTATTATCGATTCCAAACCGCAATGAATCGACACGAATTTGGCATATGGACCTGTAAACACGATTAAGCAATGCAATTGGTCGGAAACCTAAACAATATAATTTTATATAAGCTTAATCGAATTATTTGTGCGCGGTAGAACCTCGCTGCAACGCTAGCAGAGTACGCCTCGTTGGTCTAGTGTTAAATGCGGTTGCTGATCATGAGGTTGCTGATCAACATAATAAAATAATAGCATAAAATCAGATATTGGGTTTTTCTGTCAAAAGTCTCAGTTGACGTTGCTTCACCCCCGTGCCTCGGAAACCACGTAAAGCCTTTGGTCTTGCATCTGATTTTGCTCCGGTCGTGTCAGATTACCATCCCATCGGAATATTAGAGTTATTGAATAAAGAGTCACCAGCTGTTTCGTGAAGAGAAATATAAATTTGTTTATGAAAGCAAGTGACATGAACACAAGACTGAAGCGAAATCCTAATAGACTTGTGTTAGACGTTATCCCAAAGTCAGCTAAATACCGTAAAAGTTAAAACCTAAAAATGTGTTTAAAGATATATAATATAATTCCTAATCAAAAATTTGAATATTAATCAATTTAAATCAAAATTATTTAAGTGGCTCATTGATAGAAAAATATATGACATTTAAGACTTTATTGACATCAAATCCTAATACTATTAATTTTATATGACATATTTTAATTTATCTTTAATTCAATGTTTATTGTAATGAGACTTAAACTTTGTGATATTGTTTTTATGTTTATAATTGAAAGACATTAATGTAAATTTTGAATGCTATTTGTAATAGAGAAACATGTGCACCTTTTTAACATGTACCACCTTTCCATGTTCCACCATGTTCTTACGCAAATAAAAATTCTGATTCTGATTCTGTGTTTACGCATACACTCGGGCACTATAATTTCACTCACGCCTTAGCTCCCCCCCCCCCTTCCCCATGACTGACCTCAGTGACCCATGACCATGGGTGCTTCAAAACATCAGCGGTTCAAAACAGTTGAATTAAACGCAATAAAATCATCTCAGCGGCACAAATAGGCCCACATACATATTAAAACGTATATTAAAGCGTACATATGGAAGCCGCAATTTTAATTTTAACTTATTACCAGAAAGATGCTGCTGTCCATCTGTTATTACTCTCTGTATTTATTCTCTGACCACAACCTCGTTGTGATATAGGATGGCGGATTCTCTTCCGTCGCCTAGAAGTAAAATAATTTATAAACGAGTGAAAAATTTGCAAAAAAATTAAAGAACACCCACTGAGGCATGGTTTTGTGTATATAGGTACATACAATACAAACCGAATAAATTTTATTTTTAACGCAACTTTTCACATAAGGTGACACTGAGTAACGTAAAATAGCAGCTAAACACTGGTGTGTTTCGTATGATGAGTGTAGAGATCCGGAGAACCCTTTTACTGGAAACGAATCATTTCGTCTTAGTCCACAGGGGTGACAAGCATCTACATTTTTATTCTCAATCGAAGACGCATGTAGATGTCTATAGGCCACACATCTACTTACCATCAGGTGAACTGTGTGCTCGTTTGTACCCTATCCTATAAAAAAACCTCAGTCCCAAATTGCAAAATCTAGTTAGCTGAAAATTATAATCCCTCATTAACCTAATGGATCGCGACTAAATTCATAATAATTACCGAATAATTTAGAATTTATGGAGCAACGTAATAAACGAGTGCACGCTTCATTAGCCGCAGGTTGCAATGTATTTCCTGGCCGATCAATAATCACCTGCATTCCATTTCTAATCTGGAATTCTAGATACACATGCACGCTTAAATGTACTGACTGTGTTACGGGACATTATTAACTGATTCATTCCTTTGTGTTGCACTGAGTTTGAATATTTCCATACTCTTTCTATAAATACACAATTTAAAGAGGAATAAATACTGTTTTGTTTTCAGTGAAACATATCGTAAATTTTACTTCTTCCATTTTCATCATGATTATTATCACAGCCCATCACAAGTGTGTACTTGTGACGTGTGCTAAAAATAGGTCTCATCCATACATTTTCAAGCCACGGACCCACGTACCTGCATCCATCGACGCACTGCATGGATCCTCAGATCGTCCCCGTCAAGTGCAAGGTTGCCCAATACTGCGCTTTCTAGTTTAAGGTGCCGCTCAGGAACCTATTATTTTTTTTTCATTTTATATTAGGACAAACATTAATTAACAAAAAAATTGCATAAACTTAACATTAGCTAAAAAAGACAAAGAGTGCGAAAACATTTCATATAAATCTTATATTATTACTCTCTTCAATCTAAGAATATTACTTGTTATGCTATACATATTAAAACACTGCAAAGCGTTCATATTTTATTTGCCGTATCATGGCTACATAAGAAAAGTTATTTGCACCCTCTCTCGTCCCGAATCTGTACTAGGACCAGAAGCGCTATAACCGCTAGAACTTTTCAGTTACTCTCGTTCTTCTGCAAATATCCTCGCCAAGTTTTACTATACAGAGAAACTCCAATGTAATAAATATACCCATAGTTTTTGGGAACGCTACACGCGAAGATGTTGCTAAGTATATGAGTATGTGTGCCTGGGACAGATTGTTCGATTACGCAAGTCCAACTTCGACCTAGAGGTCAACCGACAAATCCAACTCGGCAGCTCGACGTTTGGGGAATTGAGACAAATTTTCTTGTCCGATATACCTCAGAACTTTACAACAAGAGTGTTCAACTATTGTGTGCTGCCAGTGATGAATTACGTACGTAACGTAATATCGTACTACAGCCAAATATAGCTGCAGCGTGGCTCTACCAGTTACAAGTATGTACAGCCGAAAGGTTCATGCTTGACGGTATACGAATCAATAATCACTCATCGAGTTATAAAGTGATATGCACGGTGTTTCTTCTTTTAAAACCGACTTCAAAAGGAAGAAGTTCTGAATTCAACTTCATATTTTTTTTAAATGACATTTTCGTCAATTTAATTGTTTTTTTTATATTAAAATGGTCCATTCACTACACATAATATGAGTGATTCATTTTATATGTGAAAAAATTCCCCCTTTACGGGTGATACAATAGGGAATGAAGACAATTTTGACGTCATTCTGTATTCGTTAGAGCAGAACCCAAATAAAAAGATCAATAATTTTACTTTTAATAAAGATTTAAAGCCGACTTCATCAAACTAAAATAAAATAAATAATTACACATTCTAAAGTCCTCGTGTCTTTAATTCTTCTGTAAACTTCTTTTAGCACTGCCTCCTGAATGTAAAATTATTTAATTATTTTTTTCTTTAAAATCGGCCTTTAATTACATTTAAATTTATTTTTTTATCTTTTCTAGTCTACCTCTGGAATAAAGGCGGAACGGACTGTAAGGAGGAATTTTCTTAATGCCCTATTGTAAGCGGTTGCAGTCAATCTGACTTATGTATAGGCTAGGGCGTACTGCCTTAATGGGCGCAGATAAAGCGGAAAACAGGCTCAAAAATTATTTTTGCGATGATGAAAGAGAGGTCATTTGTACTTTCATCTTGTTGTTTTTTTTACGATTATTTTTGTTATTGGTCTAATTACTTTCGGCCGCAAAATAGAAAAAAAAAAACAAATTGATTACACACAATTGTTTACTAAAAATTACCTATTGCAATATGTGACAACTGTACGATGTTTGTTACAAGAGTGACTTAAAATTAGGTAGTTTAACAGTTTTTCTGTCCGAAACAGACACAATAGTTGAACAATCGAAACGTTCAACGATTAATGGGACAGGGAAAGGGTTAAGGTACGTACGGCGAACGATGCCACGATGTCGCAACGCGTCACTTCTAGTCCGTGGGAACAAGGAAACATCGCGGTGTGTCGATGATGTGTTGCTGACTTACTTATGGAGTACCATGAATATTCTTGTGCTTAAAAATCGTTTCTTACTTTAATTTTAATTTACAAATAACTAAATTTTGTTATTTAACTACAAACAGAAATGGAATTGGCTAGCGCGGCTGTAATGCCTTGCAGTACCAGTCATCTTTATCTTTGATGCTACTCGCTATCACCGATCTACATATTTAAGCATAGACATCTACATCTATCCTCGATCAAGAATCAAAATGCAGACGCGTTGTCACCTAGGGACTACGATGGAATGCCTCTTTTCAGTAAAAGGGTCTCTAGTTGTCCACACTCACTATAAAACACAGCGATATTAAGTTGCTATATTACGCTTGTATTCTGTGAAACATTCATGAAATGAAATGAGAACTTACTCTGGCCCCGCCATCACACAGTGAGCAAGCTATAAATTAAAATTTGCATTTACGATTTGCCATAACGAGTCATAAAAAGTAATCTTGATGACATTACACTGTAATACATACATTGTAATTTATATTTAGAAATTATACTAATGCAATTTTAAAATCCTTTTAAAATTATAAACGTGGTTGTGAGGATGTATGGATGTATGGATTTTGTTACTCTTCCACGCAAAAACTACTGAATGTATTTTAATGAAACTTTAATTTTACTTAATTTGTGAAAAATGGTCAAAATATAACCAAATATAACGATAAGTGTTAAGTAAGTCGGAAAAAATCTGTCATCTGCGAGCTGTTTTGGCGTGCGGTGCAAAAACTAAGAGTTACACAAATATAATGTATGGTGAAATTGTTTTTCTTGTACAAAAAGTCCGCGACAGAAATACAAAATAGTTAACCATAAATAAAATAAAATTTGATACTTTATTTCCAATGCAAATTTCGCAGTAATAAATGGATTTTATCAAAATAAATACTTTAATAGCTCTTGATGTTCAAAGTAGATACACTTTGTCTTTTAAACTACGTAATTTGGTCAAATATTTTAAAAGTAACGACGATATAAAATTGTGCGGTCTGACGCGCGCAGGGCGGTCGGGCTTACTGCGGGCGAGGTGGGGGAAAACACCGCTCACCCTCTCTACTAATACCTCTAATACCTATCTAATACCTCTTCACGCTTAAACCGCTAAACCGATTTAGATTTATATTATTATTATTTTTTATTATTATTCCGCCGAATACAATCTGGGCGTCTTCAAGGCAAGAGTGAATAGGCTTTTGTTACGCTAAGACGGTACGATTTACCTTCTAAGGCTGCATCACCACTTACCATCAGGTGGGATTGTGGTCAAGCAATGGCTTATAATAAGTAAAAAAAATGAAATTTGGTATCGAGATAGTTTAAGTCCCGGGGAAGGAAATAGCGATAGCTTTGATCACGGAAATCATCCCTAAAGAGGGTGGTGGAATTTACTATGAAAGTGCGATTATTGATGAATCACCTATGGTATATTATCTACGCGGACAAAGTCGTGGGCAAAAGCTAGTAATTTATAATTTAATGAACATTGCTAAACGCGTTCAATCATTTCTGAGAATGTTCAAAGTTCTCTTTTCTTTTTGAACAAAACGTTTCGTTAGGATTTTCCCCTATGTCATGGACGTTATTAACATAGATAGTTGTACATGGACGAACATCCAGAACCTGAAAAATTTCTTGTCAGCCATACATTCTTTACGTGGTAGAGCCATTCTTTACGTGGTAGAGCCATATTATGGTTGTAGCACGAATGGGTCGGCTCGACCGGGGAATGACCTCGCTCTCACAGAATTCAAGCGTAAAATAGCACCTTAAAGCTGATGTGTGTCGTATAGTAAGTGTAGAGAACCGAAAACCCTTTTTACTGAATGCGAGGCATTCCATCTTAGTCTTTAGAGGTGACAACGTATCTAAATATTGATTCTAAATCGAGGGTAAATTAATATGTCTATGGACCACAGTATCTACTTACCACCAGGTGGACTTATTCTATAAAAAATACAAACGCTTCTTCAGTCTACAGCACTGTGACCAAACTCTTGATGGGGGTGGCGTTTTTGCCACTATAGCGATCACATGTGACAGTTTAAAATGATACGCTACTGCAACCAGCAGAGTTTATTACGGGCAGGCGAGGTTGGTAGTTGGAGATGTAACTCGCATATTCGATCTTGAACAACTTGTCAAAACAGTTAAGCTAATGTCCCTTACATAATTAATAAATTTTAATAATAGTAATGTAATGACCTAATTTCGGTCTGGAGGACATTACCACACATTTCGCAGCTTTGACGCTGCTTCCGTTACCGATCTGGGTATTTTTTTATACAAGAGGGGGTAAACGAGCATGCGGCTCACCTGATGGTAAATGTCGACCGACAACAGCAGGGGAATTGCAGGTGCGTTGCCGGCCTTTTATTCATACCTGTATTGAAGCCATATCCTTTTACACATCCCATAGTCGCCTCTTACGTCACCCACGGGACTAAATAGAGTGATTAAATCGCCTGGATCTAAATGGGGTGATGGATTGAAAGCTGCCACCACGGTCTAAGTTGTTATTCTCGCGAAATTATTTGTCGAAACAGTATTCCGGACTATCTGGTGTTTACGATGCAACAACGTCGCGGTTAATCGCGGCGACAAATTTACGAGCATGTATCTTTGTGCACGTTGTAAAATGTTTATGATCTGTCCTCGGATAAACGTTCCATGAATATGAATTTGTGGGTTTGTTGCCTTTTCCTTACACGATCTTGTAAACTATCATTCAAACAATTGAAACTTCAAGTTACAATTTCTAATTCAATTACTGAATGAATAGAATTCACAAATAGTTTCCAGACTCGAGTCGTAGTAGCTCAAGGGATGAGGTCATTTTATTTGTAACTTCTTATTTTTAGCAGTTTTAATGTTGACTCCGTAGGTATATTCACAAAAACAAAACGAATGCGGTACTAATAAAAAAGTGATATACACTCTCTAAACCCCAGGAACAAACACAAGCTAGTGATACCAGTTACCCGACTCCAAAGAGACAGTAATTCATCCATGGAGCTTATTCGTGAAGCTAAACGCTTTTACAACTAATTATCAAGAAAATATACAAGATAGTTATCAAGATTTTTTTTTAATAAACAAAGACTCACCTCACTCAGAGTCACACTGACTGCTGAGAACGATCACCTCATTTCATATTGTTTCATAAATGATTTTAGTTAGTCGATGGATGCAGGTGGCTCAGGACCGTACTTTGTGGCATTTCTTGTTCAAAAATTACTTCCAATAAAAATTAATTTAGGAAAAAGAAAATAGAAATTCAATTATTTTAAAAATTAATAAAAAATATTTTATTCCATTCTATTCGGTAATGAAACAAATATCGTGTTTTCTTCAAAAATAATAACAATCCACCGGAGACACATGAATGTAATGCTGAACGCTTCCTTAAAATATTCTAGCATCGCAGACTTCAACTTAAACAAATTTCGCTTCCTGATCATTAAGATTGGAGAGAAGGAGAAGGCTTACGTTAATTACATCACGTAGACTGGATGATATTAAGCCGCGAGGTAATTTGTCTTAGACTTTAGAACCGAGTACGAGACCTATTATCGGCAATAGCTTTAAAGGTGGCCATTAATTAATGAGGTTGAAAGCAACTGCAAGCTAATTTGCATTGAGTATTTCATATATGAATAAGAGAATAAAGATTATATTATTCAATAAAACTCTTGTCTTTGATGGTAATATAATATAATATAGAACTAGCCATTTACAAAGCTCTTTCTGATTGAATGGTATTTCCTACACTCTCACGCAAACTGCTTTTAAAATTATTATAATTATTAAATTATTAATAACGAATAATCGTGCAAAATTTTTGAAACATGACAATTTCAACTTGAACATCATTTTAATTTCTTATTTTTTTCAGAGATATTTCTGAACGACTATGAAGAAATTTTAAAGCAGCTACTCCTAAAGCGGATTCTTGTTCTCATACAGTCAACAGTACAGAACTACGGCTCGGAATCGGCTAAAGTGATAAACGAGGTTAAAGTCTACCTTACGTCAAGAGGCATTTCATCTTAGTCGTCGTAGTGACAACGTGTCTGCATTTTTATTCTTATTTGACGATAGATATACTTGTCTATATACCAAAACACAGTTACTATCAGGCGCTCATTTATCACCCTTACTTTTATAAAAAAAATCAAAGCAATAAAGTACCACTGCGTTATCGCCGTAACGCTTCATATGGCTTCTCTCTTGGCATCTTCCCTCTACTCACTTTTAAAAGCTCCGCTGTAATTCCTAGAATAAGTTAGCAGAACATTTTTATTAATATTTAGTTAATGGCTTCGAAATAGAATTCATAGGTCCACTTTATCACGCTCTCACAGAACACCGGCGTGAAGAAGCGACTTAGAGAACCGGAGATCCTTTCCACTGGAAACGAGGCATTCTGTCTTAGTCCTTAGGGATGACAACGCATCTGCATTTTGATTCTTAATCAAGGAGAAAGGCTTTGAGGTGGACTGTACATTTAGGTAAATTCGATTCGAGATGGTTTCTTTTTTTCAATTGACGTTCCTAATCTTAAAATATTTTTGTATGTGATACAGCCAAGGTCAAGGCTTGACCAGGAAGTAGTAGTTTAATACTGCTTTGTTTCATGTGATGAGTGTGGGAACCGGAAACCATTTTCACTGGAAACGAGGCATTCCATCTTAGTCCTCAGGGGTGATAACGCATCTGCATTTTGATTCTTAATTAAAGAGAGAGGTAGATGCCTATGGGCCACGGCATCCACTTACCATCAAGTGGGATGCGTGCTCGTTTTTCACCCTGATTAATATATAAATAAATAAAATAAAATAACTCGTGTTCGACAGGCATAATATGCCAGACTGCATACTGACATAGGGCCAAGCGGCAGGTACTGCAATCATCAATCCTCATATCTAGGGTGATGATTAAGGCAAGGCAAGGCCCAGCAATGGACTTTTTATTGGCCGATAGAGAAAACGAAAAAGTAGTAAGTCATAAATTTAATTCCGGTAGTGTTATCTTATATTTACATTGAATAAAACTAATTTTATAACGCATTTAATTTAATTTATTTTTACTGATTTAACTACCGACGTTCCAGTGCTTTACAGTAACCATGGTTACGGGGGGACAAGGGGTATGACGTCTTGATGTAGTTAAGGCGGGCTACCTTCACCTTTTGAATATAAATTGTTGTTACGAATATAAGTAAAAAATAAGTTAAATTAAACGCGATAAAATCTATAAAATTAGTTTTTATGATCAGATTAGTTTTGTAAGTTCTGCCTTTACTACTAATTTTAAACTAATAATCTTAAATCACATTTTCTTATACGTGTTAGAGCCATGCTGCAGCGACATTATAGTTGTAGCACGAATGGGCCGGCTCGAGCGAGGTAGGACCATACTCTAACAGAATACCAGCGTAAAATAGTATCACAATGCTGTTGTGTATGCTTATGGTGAATGTAGAGAATCGGAGACCCTTTTTACTGGAAAAGAGGCAATCCATCTTAGTGCTCAGAGAGAAAAACGCATGTGCACTTTGATTGTCAATCGAAGTTAGATGTAGATGTCTATGGGTCATAGCGTCCACTTACTATCTATCAGGTGGACTGTTTGCTCGTTTTTGGTTTTTAATCTTTATTATCTAAAAAAATTTAAAACAAAAGGTCGTGTCGCGTCGGAATTTAGCTTGATGGTTTAACTTATGAATATGCAAGGAGGCAACTCGTACAGACACTAGTATAAAGAATACTTATTCGGTTGTCGCAAGCGTTTCTTAATTAGAAGCAAACGTGCGTGGATTTAATAAGACGATAATCCGTTTCTGAGATTAATACGTTGTGGTAAGCACTCGCGATGTATCCTTTAGTAAGGCTGTCGCAAATGTCTTTTTATTTATTTTATAGCTATCCAGACCGACAAAAAAATAGCCTTTAGAAACTTAAGGGCGAAAACATACTTTGATAATATGTTTCGACCCAATGAAACATGACGTGAATTGATTCTCATTAAATCGTATTATTTTACTATCGACCTGCCCTGACTTTGGTTGGGTCTATTATTTTGCATTAAGATTTAAGATAATCAAATGAAACAGACGATGGGCAGCAGCATCTTCCTGATAACAACTAAAAATAATAAAAACTGCGGTTGCCAACCCGATTGCCAAGCTTGGCAATTAGGACAAAATCCCTCCATGAGGTAATCTATGAGGGAAGAATCTATGTTCAGCAGTGGAATTTTATAGGCTGTATCTAATGAATGGATGGAATTGATGAAAGACCAGAAAATGATAAAATATAGCCTACATAACTCCTGGCATTGCACTCGATCTGTTCGTGAAGTTTTATTGCAATCAGTACAGCCATTCCGAAGATTACACGGACAGACAGCGTAAGCGGGTTGGCAACTGCTGTTTTTTATTTTTATTTAGCTGTTATCAGGAAGACGCTGCTGCTCATCTCTGATTTGTTCCCTCTGTCGCCTTTTAAGATACCCATGCGACGATATGGGGTACTCTTACGTGGTAGTACCATACTACAGCTATATTATGGTTGTAGCACGAATGAGTCGGCTCGACCGGAAAATGTTTCACAGAATACCAGCGTAAAATTGCAGCTGCTGTGTTTCGTATGGTTAGTGTAGAGAACCGAAGACTTTCCACTGGCTACGGGGCATTCCACTTAATTCTCAGGGGTGACAACTCATCTCCATTTTGATCCCTAATCGAGGATAGATGTAGATTTCTATGGGCTACAGCACCCACTTACTGTGTGCTCGGTTGTCATCCTTATTCTTTTTTTAAAATTTACCTTTGTTATTTCATATCTTTATTACCTATACGTATATTTAGGACAAATTGTCCGACTACGTAAGTCTTAGTTTCGTCTACGATATTCTTAAATCACCACATCACAGTTAAAACCCGTTAAATAAGTTGTATTTAATTTAAAAAAAATAAAGAGTACAGCATTGTTACAAATAAATGAAATTAACAAAGAATTCTGTCATCCGTGCAGAGCGAAGCTATTTTCCATTTCAATCAGGATAGTGGCTGACAAGGATGTGCGTCAGATAGTCGCAAGATAACTGTCGTAGCGTGGAATCTCATTAGCATTTAGAAATGCAGATAGTTGTACAAGTGGGGGCCACGAAACGACATCCTGCAGCGCATTTTACAAGTTATTTATGTACCTGCTACGCGAAAGCTACCGGCATCAATAAAATTGCTTACTTGTACATTATATATTATTAAGTGACCTGATGAACCTGATGATGATTAACTCTAGAAATGACAAAAAGAGGATAGCGGAGTATTAATAAACTTTACTAGTACCTACTTATGAATTGGTTATAAAGTATTAGGTGATAGTATTTTTTCATGTTTCACATTTTTCTGTATGTTTCCATAAATGAGTACATTTCTTCAAAATTAGTTCTTATATAAATTTAAAAATTACAAGCTTCATGGTAAATTGTTAAACATTAAACTGCTCTCCTGAAATATTACCACTCCTGTAATTAGAACGTTTGTCTTCTATTTTATTTCCATGCCTCAAATATCTCTTATAATACAAATAATTAAAAATTTCACAAAATAATTGATGACATTGTAAATCAACTACATCTAATACAGTCACGAAAATTATTAATATTGTGTACTATGTATACCTTTCAGTTTATATTAACATCAACAGTTACGTGGGAAAAGTAGTGATTAAATTAGTATTTTCAGATTAAACTTACTTTTAGCACAAAGCCGCGGCATGTTTCCTCGTTCGTCGCAGCTGGTTTTGACAGTACACCTTTTTTTTTGGTTGGCGGCACCGATAAAATAGACATTATAGACTAATCAAGTAATTTTGATATGGGAAACTTGTCGCGGGAAGATTTGAAAAAAATTAGAAGAGCTTAAAGAATCATCATCATAAGATCATCATCGTTGCAGCCTATCACAAGTTCACTGCTCAACATAGTCCCCAAGGAATGGCACAATGTGTCCTAGTAAGAACTAGCAAGAAAACCAGAGCGACTTATAAAAATAAATAATTTACAATATAATATTTCATACAATTACTATGAAAACATTTGGAAACAGCATGGTAGATCGCTACCCATCATTCCCAATAATAGTTGTTAAACAATTTTCGCTTAATAATTTTTTTAAACTTTTGATAGATAAGGCCTGCAAATTTTTTGGGACTTTGTTGTAAAAGCGTATACATTCCCCCATGAAAGAACTACTGACTCGAGTAACTGGTATAACTGACATAATATATAGTTGACATTATTTCATCATCATCGTTAACATAAAGATATTGTTAATTATTGTTCCTTGCTTGTTTTTTAAACATCAGATAGCTAATTTTAGTCATAATGCATTATATATATATCTCTCACGACTAGTAAAAAGACCGCCCATCTCCTGGCCCAAGGTAAAGCTCTCCATGCTACTCGTCACGCTCAATTCTTTAAAAAAAAGATACAAAAAGGATACGATATGCAATAATATTATTATGGTATTATGTCGACAAAACATGAAACCAAGCAAACAGTTTCCATTTCGTTCTTATTTTCGTTAACGTAGTCCGATTTGAACCGATCTGATTAGTTTTTAGACTGGTGATTGTTTTTATGACCGAATTACATTATGTCCTCCAGATCGAATTTTGGTCACGGCGGTCAGTTTCTACGAGTCATTCGAGTGTTTACACAAACACAGGTGCAATCTCTATTCCCTCACTCTCATAGTTCGATGGGACGGCAAACTGACACGTAGGCGCAGAACCAACGGCTTTACACGTTTTCCAACACACGGGACATTCAACACCGCCAACCAAACTACATAAGTAACTGACGTATGTTAATAGAATAGAATAAATAAATAGAATAATTTTTATTCAATATAGACCATTACATAGTTCTTATTTAGTCACTCCTTTTATTTAACACTGGTTCGGAAAATACCTCTGTCCTAGGAAAACCAGCAAAAAACCCAACCAGACTTTTTTTTAAATATATTCCACTTTACAATAATTTTGTTTGTCCAAATTTTAAATGAGTTTTGATAGAACCAGCATGGTGGCAATCACCTCATTCCCAGGGTTTTTTTTTCATTTATGTATTCTTTGATATTATAATAACCCTTTTTGTACAATTTTTCTTTAATAAAATATTTAAACTTGTTTATTGACAAATTTTGTACATTTTCTGGGATTTTGTTGTAAAAGCGTATACATTGCCCCATAAATGAATTACTAATTCTGTGGAGTCTAGTAACTGGTATTACAAGCTTATGTTTGTTCCTAGTGTTTAAATTATGAACTTTATTCTTATCAAAGCTATTTATGTTTTTGTGCATTACATTTACATGTGCAGTACATTACATTTTCATAATATTGCGATGCCAAAGTTAATACGTTTCTTTCTTTAAATTTTTCTCTAAGGGACTCATTACAATTTAAGTTATAAATCGCCCGTATGGCTCTCTTTTCCAAAACAAATATGGTTTCGATGTCAGTCGCATTACCCCATAGCAAAATTCCATAAGACATCACGCTATGAAAGTAACTAAAATAAACTAATCTAGCTATCTCAACACTGGTGAGACTTCTAATCTTTCTTACATGATATGCTGCAGAACTAAGTCTGTCTGCTAATTTAGATATATGGGCTAATAAAGCAAAAGCTTAAAAAACAGATATCGATTGAAGTACATAACAAAGTCATTCAACAGTTGAATTTTATACGTGGTAGCACGCAGCTATATTATGGTTGTAGAACGAATGGGTCGGCTCGACCGCGAAAGAACCAAGCTCTCATGGAATAAGCGTAAAATAGCAGGTCAATGCTACTGTGTATGGGGAGTGGGGACCCTTTTTACTGGAAGCGAAGCGTTCCATCTTAGTTTTTAGGGTGACAACGCATCTGCGTTTTGATTTTTAATCGAGGATAAGTGTAGATGTATATGTTACTGTAAAAGCCCGTATTTGGGTAAATCTTAGAATTTTCTTTTAAATCGTAGGATTTACCAACATAAGCTGGTAAATGTAAGGTTTGGTATAAAATTAGACGATTTTTCGGGCTTTTACCATTAGAGTTTGGTACATGCTAGGTTTTACCAATGACTATTAGTAAATGTTGGTTTTGGAAATAAAAATATATAATATAAGAAGAAAGTATATATTAAACATCGAATCATGTTACCGCCTAAATTTTAAAATATTTTTATTATGAGTTTTAACGTATAATACAGTAAAATATATTTGTTTTCTTCTCACAAACATAATACCACGTTGGCTAAGCCTACTATTCATTAATTTTCTTATGAGATTATTGTCAGTACAAATTCAATCTCTTATGGTATTGACTCTATAGTTAAAAGAACTTCTTGCAATTGTCTCGTGATTTCTTTCTCCGAATCAATATCGCATTTTCTAGTGACATTATCATCAGTTATTACATTAGAAACATCGGTTTTTTTCTTGCCTTCACCTTCTACGTAATAATCTCTTCTTGTATTTTATTCTTGACAGCGTTATTAGACAATGCCTTTGTGACTATTTCTCAACATTAATATCTTCTTTGTCATGTTCAATTACATTTTCGGTGCTAATATATTGTTACGCATTTATCTGCGAATGCAACAAATTCTCAAAATCTTCTTCAGATCATATCTCTAAAGGTCGCTGAAGTTGCGATGCCCATTTTCATTGGAAACCAAACATTACTTCGTACGAGGTTCTTTTGACTCTCATGATATGTTCTATTTTTCGTTGCCTGGATGAATGTTAAGCCCTCTGAACATTTCAGCCTTTAATTTCTCTAAAAATTTCGCATTTATCCCTATCGAGATAAAAGTTATTGTATTTCTTACTTGTCACGAGTTCGTCCAGTATTCCATAAAATCTTTGTATCACACTCATTTTCTCTCATAAATACTTCTAGATAACAAAAAAGTACGTAATAATCGGTCGACTGTGTCGAGCGGAGAGAGGTGACACTGTCCGCGAGCACGATAATGCGCCAAACACTTTTAGACAATGACTATTTTTCAACATTTTACATGTCTTTGAGGTAAAACCTAAGATTTAATAAGTTTATGGTAGTAAAAGTACGAAATTAATTAAATTAAAAATTAAACAGAGAACAGTTCGGTCTTTTACCATTAAGAATTGGTAAATCCTTGGTTTTACTGGAAAATCTTAGGATTTACCATAGTTCCAGCTTTTACAGTGACATATATATACGAGCAACAGCATTCACTTACCATCAGGTGGACTGTGTTCTCGTTTGTTACCCTTATTCTATGAAAAAAATGCATTAAGAATATGTAAAGCAAGAACAAGCAGTAAATTTCCTTTCCTGTGGGTTGTGGGATATTTTATATGTTTTTATGTATAAGTTTTATTATACAATGGACCTTTGAATATCATAAAGTCATGTTGCATCGGAGTTTAGCTTGATGGTTTAACTTATGAATATGCAGGGGCAACTCGTACAGACACTTGTATAAAGCATTACTCGGCTGTCGCAAGCGTTTCTTAATTAAACAAACGTGCGTGGATTTAATAAGACGATCATCCGTTTCTGAGATTAATACGTTGTGGTAAGCACTCGCGATGTATCCTTTAGTAAGGCTGTCGCAAATGTCTTTTTATTTATTTTATAGCTATCCAGACCGACAAAAAAATAGCCTTTAGAAACTTAAGGGCGAAAACATACTTTGATAATATGTTTCGACCCAATGAAACATGACGTGAATTGATTCTCATTAAATCGTATTATTTTCTAATATCGACCTGCACTGACTTTGGTTGGGTCTATTAATTTTGCATTAAGATTTAAGATAATCAAATGAAACAGACGATGGGCAGCAGCATCTTCCTGATAACAACTAAAAATAATAAAAACTGCGGTTGCCAACCCGATTGCCAAGCTTGGCAATTAGGACAAAATCCCTCCATGAGGTAATCTATGAGGGAGGAATCTATGTTCAGCAGTGGAATTTTATAGGCTGTATCTAATGAATGGATGGAATTGATGAAAGACCAGAAAATGATAAAATATAGCCTACATAACTCCTGGCATTGCACTCGATCTGTTCGTGAAGTTTTATTGCAATCAGTACAGCCATTCCGAAGATTACACGGACAGACAGCGTAAGCGGGTTGGCAACTGCTGTTTTTTATTTTTATTTAGCTGTTATCAGGAAGACGCTGCTGCTCATCTCCTGATTTGTTTCTCACTGTCGCCTCTTACGATACCCATGCGACGATATGGGTTACTCTTACGTGGTAGAACCATACTACAGCTATATTATGGTTGTAGCACGAATGGGTCGCTCGACCGGAAAATGTCCTCATTTTCACAGAATACCAGCGTAAAATTGCAGCTGCTGTGTTTCTTATGGTGAGTGTAGAGAACCGAAGATCCTTTCCACTGGCTACGGGGCATTCCACTTAATTCTCAGGGGTGACAACTCATCTCCATTTTGATCCCTAATCGAGGATAGATGTAGATTTCTATGGGCTACAGCACCCACTTACTGTGTGCTCGGTTGTCATCCTTATTCTTTAAAAAAATCTACATTTGTTATTTCATATCTTTATTACCTATACGTATATTTTGGACAAATTGTCAGACTACTTGAGTCTTCGTTTCATCTAAGATATTCTTAAATCGTTACATCACAGTTAAAACCCGTTAAATAAGTTGTATTCCACTACAACAATTTAAATAAAGAGTACAGTTACAAATAAATGAAATTAACAAAGAATTCTCTCATCCGTGCGGAGCGAAGCTGTTTTCCATTTGCAATCAGGATAGTAGCTGACAAGGATGTGCGTCAGATAGTCGCAAGATAACTGTCGTAGCGTGGAATCTCATTAGCATTTAAAATGCAGATAGTTAGTACAAGTGGGGGCCACAAGCAGGAAACATCCTGCAGCGCATTTTACAAGTTATTTATGTACCTGCTACGCGAAACTTTACTAGTACCTACTTATGAATTGGTTATAAAGTATTAGGTGATAGTATTTTTCATGTTTCAGATTTTCTGTATGTTTCCATAAATAGGTACATTTCTTTAATTTTTTTTAATTTTATATAAATTTAAAAAATTACAAAACTTCATGGTAAATTGTTAAACATTAAACTGCTCTCCTGAAATATTACCACTCCTGTAATTAGAACGTTTGTCTTCTATTTTATTTCCATGCCTCAAATATCTCTTATAATACAAATCATCAAAAATTGCACAAAATAATTGATGACTTTGTAAATCAGCTACATCTAATACAGTCACGAAAATTATTAATAGTGTGTACTATTTATACCTTTAAGTTTATAATAACATCAACAGTTACGCGGGAAAAGTAGTGATTAAATTAGTATGTTCAGATTAAACTTACTTTTAGCACGAAGCCGCGGCATGTTTCCTCGTTCGTTGCAGCTGGTTTTGACAGTACACCTTTTTATTGGTTGGCGACATTGATAACATAGACAGTATAGACTAATCAAGTAATTTTGACATGGGAAACTTGTTGCGGGAAGATTTGAAAAAAATTAGAAGAGCTTAAAGAATCATCATCATAAGATCATCATCATTGCAGCCCATCACAAGTTCACTGCTAAACATAGTCCCCAAGGAATGGCACAATGTGTCCTAGTAAGAACTAACAAGAAAACCAGAGCGACTTTTAAAAATAAATAATTTACAATATAATATTTCATACAATTACTATGAAAACATTTGGAAACAGCATGGTAGATCGCTACCCATCATTCCCAATAATAGTTGTTAAACAATTTTCGCTTAATAATTTTTTTAAACTTTTGATAGATAAGGCCTGCAAATTTTCTGGGACTTTGTTGTAAAAGCGTATATATTCCCCCATGAAAGAACTACTGACTCATTAAAGTCGAGTAACTGGTATAACTAACATAATACATATATAGTTGATATTATTTCATCATCTTCGTTAACATAAAGATATTGTTAATTATTGTTCCTTGCTTGTTTTTTTAAACATCAGATAGCTAATTTTAGTCATAATGCATTATATATATCTCTCACGACTAGTAAAAAGACCGCCCATCTCCTGGCCCAAGGTAAAGCTCTCCATGCTACTCTTCACGCTCAATTCTTTAAAAAAAAGATACAAAAAGGATACGATATGCAATAATATTATTATGGTATTATGTCGACAAAACATGAAACCAAGCAAACAGTTTCAATTTCGTTCTTATTTTCGTTAACGTAGTCCGATTTGAACCGATCTGATTAGTTTTTAGACTGGTGATTGTTACCGAATTACATTATGTCCTCCAGATCGAATTTTGGTCACGGCGGTCAGTTTCTACGAGTCATTCGAGTATTTACACAAACACAGGTGCAATCTTTATTCCCTCACTCTCATAGTTCGATGGGACGGCAAACTGACACGTAGGCGCAGAACCAACGGCTTTTACACCTTTTTCAACACATGGGACATTCAACACCGCCAACCAAACTACATAAGTAATTAACGTATGTTAATAGAATAGAATAAATAAATAGAATAATTTTTATTCAATATAGACCATTACATAGTTCTTATTTAGTCACTCCTTTTATTTAACACTGGTTCGGAAAATACCTCTGTCCTGGGAAAACCAGCAAAAAAACCCAACCAGACATTTTTTTAAATAAGTATATTCCACTTTACAATAATTTTGTTTGTCCAAATTTTAAATGAGTTTTAATAGAACCAGCATGGTGGCGATCACCTCATTCCCAGGGTTTTTTTTTTCATTTATGTATTCTTTGATATTATAATAACCCTTTTTGTACAATTTTTCTTTAATAAAATATTTAAACTTGTTTATTGACAAATTTTGTACATTTTCTGGGATTTTATTGTAAAAAAGCGTATACATTGCCCCATAAATGAATTACTAATTCTGTGGAGTCTAGTAACTGGTATTACAAGCTTAGGTTTGTTCCTAGTGTTTAAAGTATGAACTTTATTCTTATCAAAGCTATTTATGTTTTTGTGCATTACATTTACATGTGCAGTACATTACATTTTCATAAATATATTGCGATGCCAAAGTTAATACGTTTCTTTCTTTAAATTTTTCTCTAAGGGACTCATTACAATTTAAGTTATAAATCGCCCGTATGGCTCTCTTTTGCAAAACAAATATGGTTTCGATGTCAGTCGCATTACCCCATAGTAAAATTCCATAAGACATCACGCTATGAAAGTAACTAAAATAAACGAATCTAGCTGTCTCAACATTGGTGAGACTTCTAATCTTTCTTACAACATATGCTGCAGATCTAAGTCTGCCTGATAGTTTAGATATATGGGGGCCCCAATGAAGCTTAAAAAGCTTAAAAAAACAGATATCGATTGAAGTACATAACAAAAGTCATTCAACAGTTGAATTTTATACGTGGTAGCACGCAGCTATATTATGGTTGTAGAACAAATGGGTCGGCTCGACCGCGAAAGAACCAAGCTCTCATGGAATAAGCGTAAAATAGCAGGTCAATGCTACTGTGTATGGGGAGTGGGGACCCTTTTTACTGGAAGCGAAGCGTTCCATCTTAGTTTTTAGGGTGACAACGCATCTGCGTTTTGATTTTTAATCGAGGATAAGTGTAGATGTATATGTTATTGTAAAAGCCCGTATTTGGGTAAATCTTAGAATTTTTTTTTAAATCTTAGGATTTACCAACATGAGCTGGTAAATGTAAGGTTTGGTATAAAATTAGACGATTTTTCGGGCTTTTACCATTAGAGTTTGGTACATGCTAGGTTTTACCAATAACTATTAGTAAATGTTGGTTTTGGAAATAAAAATATATAATATAAGAAGAAAGTATATATTAAACATCGAATCATGTTACCGCCTAAATTTTAAAATATTTTCATTATGAGTTTTAACGTATAATACAGTAAAATATATTTGTTTTCTTCTCATAAACATAATACCTACGTTGGCTAAGCTTACTATTCATTAATTTTTCTTATGAGATTATTGTCAGTACAAATTCAATCTCTTATGGTATTGATACTATAGTTACAACAACTTCTTGCAATTGTCTCGTGATTTCTTTGTCCGAATCAATATCGCATTTTCTAGTGATTTTATCAGCAGTTATTACATTAGAAACATCGGTTTTTTTCTTAGCCCTCACCTTCTACTTAATAATCTCTTCTTGTATTTTATTCTTGACAGCGTTATTGGACAATACCTTTTGTGACTATTTCTCAACATTAATATCTTCTTTGTCATGTTCAATTACATTTTCGGTGCTAATATATTGTTACGCATTTATCTGCGTATGCAACAAATTCTCAAAATCTTCTTCAGATCATATCCCTAAAGATCGCTGAAGTTGCGATGCCCATTTTCATTGGAAACCAAAATTACTTCGTACGAGTTTCTTTTGACTCTCATGATATGCTCTATTTTTGGTTGCCTGGATGAATGTTAAGCCCTCTGAACATTTCAGCCTTTAATTTCTCTAAAAATTTCGCATTTATCCCTATCGAGATAAAAGTTATTGTCTTTCTTACTTGTCACGAGTTCGTCCAGTATTCCATAAAATCTTTGTATCACACTCATTTTCTCTCATAAATACTTCTAGATAACAAAAACGTACGTAATAATCGACCGACTGTGTCGAGCGGAGAGAGGTGACACTGTCCGCGAGCACAATAATGCGCCAAACACTTTTAGACAATGACTATTTTTCAACATTTTACATGTTTTTGGGGTAAAACCTAAGATTTACTAAGTTTATGGTAGTAAAAGTACGAAATTAATTAAATTAAAAATTAAACAGAGAACAGTTCGGACTTTTACCATTAAGAATTGGTAAATCCTAGGTTTTACTGGAAAATCTTAGGGTTTACCGTAGTTCGAGCTTTTACGGTAACATATATATATACGAGCAACAGCATTCACTTACCATCAGGTGGACTGTGTTCTCGTTTGTTACCCTTATTCTATGAAAAAATGCATTAAGAATATGTAAAGCAAGTACAAGCAGTAATTTCGTTTCCTGTGGGTTGTGGGATATTTTATATGTTTTTATGTATAAGTAATATTATACAATGGACCTTTGAATATTCTGTTACTTTTTATTCTTCAGTCCATAAAAATAGATCCATTCATCTATCCATTACAGCTTTTAGCAAACTTAGAAGTCAGAAACTCCGAGCAGGGCTCTTCCGATAACTCGCTAAGCGATCTTAAACTTTCTCATACGGCCAGCAGTGGAGGACCACATCTCAGATCCATATGCCATCACTGGCAACTCGCACTGGTTGTACAGGCTTGATTTCAATTTTTGACGAATACGTGACAAGAATATGTCACTTGCTCTTTAAAAAAATGTTACCCATACGCCAAGATGTTCTCCTGTATCGTGGAGATGCCACTGCATCACGGAGCCGTCAATAAATTCCGACAGATGTCTTGTAATCTCCCGACCACCATTATCATTTTATAAAAAAAAGTTATAAAAGCTATTATCTATTAAACTGTTATAATATAATAATACTATTGTACTATATTACATTATTAACATTATAATAATAATAAAACTAGAAAGACGATTTCTGATCTATATTATCGATATAGAAACAACTTTAGAAATATTGTCTGTGGGTCTGTCTGTCTGAATGCGCATCACACAAAAACCTTTGAACGGATACAAATAGGACTTTTACTATTGTGCTACATACATTTTGAACCATTATAATAAACATATTAAATCATCACACTCAGTATTTATGATGACATTACACAGTATGTTATTACTGTTTGATTTGGAACTGAAATTTAGTTTAAAAAATTAAAGGTTAATCAGAGTTAGCCACCTTAATCGGCTTTAAAATAATCAATGAAAATGAACTCGCGAGCATAGCCGGTTATTTATAAAACGATAACACGCCTAGACAATTCTGCAGTGTATTTCACACACGAGAACGCAATCAACATGCGTCCTATAAAATCGGGGTCATTGAGTGGAGAGCCTTATTTGTAGCTATTAAAAATAGGATGCAATTTATAGAAATTCATTTTATTTTTATAGTACACCCCATAGACTTAGAATATACTGGCGTAGAGACCACCTGACAGCCCGAAAACGCGTGACCAATTTTGATTTGTCATTGTGTGCGTTAGCTAGTGATGTATATTTTACTTAAAAGGACTATCGAAAATGATTGTTAGGAAGCTGTAAAAGATTATAAAAATTGTTTAGTGCATGAAGTTGAATAACTTTAAAAATTAACTGAATTTTACCATGACAGTTCTAAAATAATTAAAAAATATTCATATAACATGTTCCTGGGAATAAGCTGAACCTACCTGCCTTTTGTTGGATTTTAATTCAAATGTATAAAATCCCAGGTGACTTTACCGAAAAACTTAAAAAAACTCCCCAATAATCAGATCAGAATGTTGTATTTTCAAGCTATGATCTTTGGACAAAAATATTTACTGCCGTGGGCAGTTTCCCCGGAATTTATTTTTTAACATATTGTTATTATAAATAAGTAGATAAATAACTAAGTATATACCTATTTATATTTTATATATTTTATAAAATGTTATGATGGGGAAACAAAAACGGGGACATGGAGCTGCTTTATTTTTCATATAAGTATTATTTGTGATAATTACAAACATTTAATAATTAATAATTAAATAGATTATAGAAGTTTATTTTAACATTCGACTTAAGTATTAAACTTAATAATTTAAGGAAGGAAACTTGTAGGAATCAGTTAAATAAGATTGCTCTGTTTAAAGGCCAATATGTTTATGAGGCTTCATCATGCTTCATGTTTATATTCTTTCACCTATCCCTGAAAAGTATAAAGTAATAATAAACTTATTATCATTTTAGCTGCATGAATTTTAAAAACATAATGATCTTAACACAGTAAAGTGCACTAAGTGTCTGAGGATACAGATGCACTCTCTATTCTCTCAATCTCGGTATGTTAAGAAATGGTCACTCATTCATGGACTGACCGCGGCATGTGCAACTTAATTTCACAGATCTATTGATCTGCGCAGCTATTACTTGACCACGAGTTCCTCTTCTCTACGACTAACGCTGTAGGGGATGAACCACGCTATTTAAGCCCTCGCGACAATGTCGTCGGCCATCAAGCATGAATTGACCGTTGTGAGTATCAAATACTTACAACGGTTTTTTATGAATTTATACTATCACGTCTCATGCGGTCGTCTAGTAGCGCTTGAGGAGCATTACTGAATATCTATACCTAACTACGCTAAAAGTTTTATCGTTATGATTTGGGAATATAATCCGAAGTTCCGAAGCTCCGCTCAACCCCTTGGGGAAAATAGCATGATGCTATGAGTATTGTACTAGTGTGACCGTGAGGCTGTGCGGTTGGTTAAGCAAGGTTATACATTTATTTTGGTTGATAAATAGATACTTAGTTGGGTTCATAATGGCTTAAAGAGGATAATCTCAAGATTTTTTTTTGTCTTTAATGTACTACAGTTTTATAATGTATGAAAATCTGTCTCTATATTTATCTAAAGTTTTGAAGTTATATTTTGAAGTCTTATTATAACAATATTTTACTTACTGGTGCAAATAATGTAAAATTACTCCTTTTAATAAAATTGTTTTTATTCTACTTTTCTTTTATACTTCTCAATAAAATGTTTGCTGCAAATTGTTGAGTTCTTCTTTGCATTCCAACCAACCGTCCAATGAACCTTAACCACTTTTCTAATTATAGAATCCGGAGGAATCTGTTTGAAAAACGGCAAAATAAAATTACGTTTTAGAACGCAAACCGAGTTTATTTTCTTGTTGTGTAGGCAAGTCTATCGATTCATTATAAACATTCAAGATAAATATCGACATTAATTTTGATATAGTTGAGTCAATCCCTAGCGTACATGTAAAATATTTTGTATAAAAATGTATTTACCAAATTCATGCAAATTATCAACAACGTGACTTTTTTCTTTGCAAAATATCAAAATTAACAAAATAATTGAATATATTCTATATTTTGAACAGTATGTAACAAAAATTTTAACCAAAAATAAACGCGTCTTAACATTGAAGACGTCTTGAGAATTTACCTGTGATATGTGAAATTATCAGGATTATTTCTATTATTAACAGCACAGTCACTGACGGAACAATTAACCATTTTGGAAAAAAGTTACTTACTAAAAATAACCACTATTATACTTTAAAAATTACAAAATATCTCGGAGCTATTTCTTGCGTGCCGGGTGTGCCGACCTGTCATTCAAAATCGGTTACAGAGTCATGAGATTTGGTATCCTTTTCTATCTTGCATTTTTGCCATAAGGAATTTTCTTCTCCCTTGCACACTATGTTGGTCTATACACTAGCATATCCTAAGTCCATGGGACACCCACACAAGTTTCGTATACATTGGAAAATCTGAAAATAATGCTGAAAATAGCGTAGTATTTTTTTATAGCATAGGGTGACAAACGAGCACACAGTCGACCTGATACGAAACACAGCAGTATTAAGCTGCTACTTTACGCTTATATTCTGTGAGAGCGTGGTCGTTCCCCGGTCAAGCCGACCCATTCGTGCTACAACTATACTACTAATATAGCCGCAGCATAGCTCTACCACGTATAAAACGAATGTTACGTCATACGGATACGGAAGTTTGTCGATCAAATTGGCGATATATTGAAGATAGCCCAGAGTACTCTCAACCAAAGAGCATGTAAAATGTTAGAATTGTGCCAAATAGAAATCCGTAGTGTCTGCCTATCCCTCTGGGTAACAAGTATAAGAGATAATGTATGTTAAGAAAATTATAGGCGAAGACTGTATGCAAATGAAATAAGCGAAATTTATCAATCGTAACACTTAAAATATTTGTTTTGCCAATTTATTTGTAACAATAACATGTGCAATATGATGGCACCGTAAGAGAATTCACCAACCAAGTTCGTTCTCTATATGACGTAAAGGACGAGTAAAATAAGTGCATGGCATCACCGGAACCACCTCGTTTACACCAACATAAAATAACCAGCCATAAAATAAGGAGCCGTGTTAGATTTGGCACGTGCTCGGCGGTGAAGGAAAACATCGTGTGAAAACCTGCATGTCTGAAAAATAAGAAAAAAATTATTACGAAAACATTTGAAGTTCGCCAACACGCATTGTGGCAGCGCGGCGGACATTTCCTTGCCCTTAAACTCTCTCAGAAATCAGAGGAGGCCTGTGCCCAGCAGTGGGGCGTATATAGATTGTAACTTTAACTTTAAATTTTAAAATAAAGTGACCAGACCGGTGAAGTTGAATAGCCTTAAAGATCACCACATATTGTACTACGACTGGCAATCCAACACAGACGATCCAACACTACAGCGGGACGGATCCATGTTTGACACTTTTAAAAACTGATAGTGTAGATCAATAAAAAACTGAAAACTGAAAGAGTTTATATTAAAAAACCCCTTTTCTTTACGTTATATTAAAAAAAAAGTTTTTTTTTTAAAACGAGCAATTTCTTCCAGTATCGAGACCTGATTATTTTGTAAGCAATACAAACATATGTTTCGTGGGGGATTTGAACCCGCGGCTTCGCTATGCCGAGCCAATTATAGATATCTTGTGTAAAGCGGTAACTACCCAAACGGACTTCTAAGCAGAAAAGGACAACATCCCGCCACCAATAACAAATCAAAAAACACTAATTACAATTTTAAAAATAAATTTAAAATATATCTTCTAGATAAACAAAAACAAGGCATTCTCAAACACTTCGTTTGTCAGCTATAAACCATGGCATTTTCATTCTACTAACTCATCATAGCTGTCTAAGCCGTTTAGTTACTGGCTTTAACTTGTATGCAATTTTTCACACTTACACACCCTTTCAGCCGTGATAGCCGTGGTAGCTCAGATGGTTAGCGCTCGCTGTAAGTTACACAGTACGCGAGCAACCCGGGTTCGATCCCCGCCGGCACCAATGAGTATTGGTATTTTACAGTGCTGATTTACCACGTGCTCGGCGGTGAAGGAAAACATCGTGAGAAACCTGCATGTCTGAAAATAAAATAAAAAAATATTTCGAAGACATGTGAAGTTCACTCAACACGCATTGGGGCAGCGCGGCGGACATTTCCTTGACCTAAAACCCTCTCAGAAATGAGAGGAGGCCTGAGCCCAGCAGTGGGACGTATATAGGCTGTAACTTTACTTTACTTTACTTTTACACCCTTTCAGTAATTTTAATAAATTGAACCCAAGATGCAAGTCGTAGGGCTTAAAGGACACATAATTCATACATAGTTACACTGATTATACTATTGTGCTCATTTTTGTCTCGTCATCTCGGGGGTAATAGCTGAAAATATCTAGTACCACGTATTTTTAACGAGATATTTTCTGACGATGAATGTAAAAGTAAAGAAATATTTAAAAGAAAGTTGAAAGCGTGGTTGCTGGATACGTGTAATAGTTAATACTGTCTAAATAAATAAAATAATAATAATAATAGTCTTAATTAATAGTTAAATATGTAATTATTAATAAGTTTAAATATTTATAAGTTTAAATATAAGTATATAAATAACACTGCTAAGTTTAAATTAAATTTTTCTTAGTTTTTCTTTATTTTTTCTATTTTAAGTTTAAAATCTAAGATTAAGTTATTAATTACAGTAGGTACATAGAATGTAAGTGGGTGATGTATTCGCCAACAAACTGCCCTGCAGTTTGGCGAATGTAATATATAAATAACCGACTGTATTTTGTGTAACAACATTTAAAAAAATCAGTGTTTGCTCTCTGATCAATATTAATCGCTGAACTAGGACCCATTTGTTAACTGCAACACACATATATATTTAGATCTTAAGATTATTTAACTTTTTTTTTTTAATACGTTACTTTGTGCCTGGTTTAGTAATTGAATTTACGTGTGTGATTGGAGAAACAAATAAATGCTTTATCTATGTATTTAAAGGATAGGACTGCTTTCCAAACTAAATCGTTCACACAATGTTTTGAAATTTTTTCGTGGATTACTCAATACAAATGAGGATAGACACTCACGTTAAGAAGAGATAGTCAAGGATAGAAACCCATGAGCTTCATCATCATCATCGTCATAATTACAGCCTTTACAAGTCTACTGCTGAATAACTCCCCCAAAGAACACCATAAAGCACGATCTTGAGCCACCTGCAACCATCGACTTCCTGTATGTCTTACCAGGTCATCCTCCATCTACTGGGGCCACCCACACTACGCCTAACGGTGTGAGACTGCCACTCAGTAAGGGATAGAAATCCTTGAACTTAATTGACATGAATGTATGTTCTAGGTTTAAAATTCATGCTATTACCTATTACCACGTTAGAAGTAGCTACAAACACATACTTGATGTAAACTTTGATCCGGCTTACAGTTTCCGTAAAAAGATTGTCGACAGTACGGCTAGTACTTAATTTCGTGCAACCAGCTTGTGTGTACTATTACCATAGAGTTAAACTAAGTTTTGTTTTTTAAATTGTTATTCATTCATTGTTGTAATGCATGCTGTGTTTACTAAGTAGTCACTACACTTAGCTTAAGAAACTTTTCTGTTATTTAAAATGTCATTGTGTAAGTTAATTGTTGGTAAGCTATATGAATAAAATCAAAAATATATATAGTATTATGTTACACATATTAAAGCAAATGCAAGCTAATTATCCTCGTTAGATTAAAAATCCAAAACGACAGCATCTACGAGTATCGATGTATCTGCAGTGCAGTACACGCATGAGCGAGTTAAAAATACTCACCCTGTGCTTTGTCAACTCATAGCAAAACATAGCAACAAGTTGAAGGGTTGACTCAGCATTTACTTTACGTGAATAAAATATTGCAAAATACGTTATAAAATGTTCTAGAACATTATGCTGACATTCATGAAAATAAGTTATATGAAACCCTTTTGTTTCCTGTTGTTTGCAACTAACTTTAGAAATTATATTGGATATTGCAAAATACATAATAAAAATTCTCTGGAACAAATTATGCTGACGTTCATGAGAATAAGTTTTGTTCCCAGTTGTTTCCAACTATATATAAGTTATATTACATTTTTATTTACTGTTTTCTTATATTTACGCGAAGACTACACATTAAATGAAACTAATTTTTACGGATTATATCGCGTTTAATTTTTACTTTTTAATTCCCGAAGTTTCGACGTTTTTATTGTCAATCATTTCTCAGACTTCGCTTCATAAACATTTCTCTGTTTTATTAAATTTATTCTGTTTTATAAAAATTAATATTTTTATTGAAACCGTGTATGCATTCCTTGACTGGCGCAATCAGCACATGTTCTAGGAAATCAGGATCGTTGAGCGAAGAGCTTTGCGGGGCTTTTAAACGAGCAGTCCAGAAATTCTAAATTTAAATATTAATAATAATGTCCTCGAAAACTCAGCCACAGCCAACCTACTAAACATATTATTATATCTGCATTTCTCAATACAAATGATTTAAGATTCATCGAGCACTCGCACGCTAAGACGATAATCAAAGCATCGGCACCCTTTGGAACGCCGCAAATCCGAGGTAAATCCATTTAGATACAGACTCCTAAGGTAAAACGGCGAATGCTTATACTAAGGCTGTAATCTATAATAATTACTCTTAATGTTCCACTTTATTGGAATACGTTAAAGGATTACGGGTTTCTTCTTAAATACGCATATGTCTAGTAGAACGATAATATTTAAAAAAATCGAGTTTAAGAAAAATTTACACTTTTACTGTCCCGATTTGACACTAAAGTAAGGTAATAGCAATGAACCATAAATACAATATGAGACTGGACATAAACAACACACATTGATCATAAGCTGATATGATACTTGTGAGAATACTAGGTCATAGTAAAATTATTGTATTATCATCGGTACTTAATACGTCTGCAAAATTTCAGATTAGTTTCAGATTCTGTCGTCTTGAAGTGGGTGAAATTGAATTCCAAAACTACCATTACATTCATATTCAAGGTCAAGCGTGATAAATTTAAAGGATGTTCTACAATAGTTTTAAGCCTACTATTAAACCATAGCAATTTATTTCACGAATTCCGATCAGAGGGACCATCCCTCAGTGCTTGGACACGCTCCAAGAAGTAGTTATAGTTTTTTTTTATTCAAAAGATGAAGGAAAACATCGTGAGGAAACCTGCATGTCTGAAAATAAAATAAAAAAATATTTCGAAGACATGTGAAGTCATCAACACGCATTGGGGCAGCGCGGCGGACATTCCTTACCTAAAACCCTCTCAGAAATGAGAGGAGGCCTGAAACCCAGCAGTGGGACGTATATAGCTGTAACTGCACTTTACTTTACTTTTACACCTTTCAGTAATTTTAATAAATTGAACCCAAGATGCAAGTCGTAGGGCTTAAGGACACATAATTCATACATATTACACTGATTATACTATTGTGCTCATTTTCGTCTCGTCATCTCGAGGGTAATAGCTGAAAATATCTAGTACGTATTTTAACGAGATATTTTCTGAAGATGAATGTAAAAGTAAAGAAATATTTAAAAGAAAGTTGAAAGCGTGGTTGCTGGATAGGTGTAATAGTTAATACTGTCTAAATAAATAAAATAATAATAATAATAGTCTTAATTAATAGTTAAATGTGTAATTATTAATAAGTTTAAATATTTATAAGTTTAAATATAATTAAATATATAAATACTATGCTAAGTTTAAATTAAATTTTTCTTAGTTTTTCTTTATTTTTTCTATTTTAAGTTTAAAATCTAAGATTAGTTAATAATTACAGGGTACATAAGAATGTAGTAGGTGTTGTAACAAACTGCCCTGGTTTGGCGAATGTATATGAAAATAACCGACTGTATTTTTGTGTAATAAACATTTAAAAAAAAACAGTGTTTGCTCTCGGATCAATATTAATCGCTGAGCTAGGACCCATTTGTTAACTGCAACACACATGTATATTTAGATCTTAAGATTATTTAACTTTTTTTTCGTAATACGTTACTTTGTACCTGGTTTAGTAATTGAATTTACGTGTGTGATTGGAGAAACAAATAAATGCTTTATCTATCTATTTAAAGGATAGGACTCCATTCCACCTACTAAATCGTTCACACAATCTTTTGTAATTTAGTTTTCCTGGATTACTCAATACAAATGAGGATAGACACTCGCACGTTAAAAAGATAGTCAAGGGATAGAAACCCATGAGCTTCATCATCATCATCATCATTACAGCCCTTCACAAGTCTACTGCTGATATAAGCCTCCCCAAAGAACATAAAGCACGATCTTGAGCCACCTGCAACCATCGACTTCCTGTGTCTTACAGGTCATCATCCATCTACTGGGGCCACCCACCGCCTAACGGTGTGGACTGCCACTCAGTAAGGGATAGAAATCCTTGAACTTAATTGACATGAATGTATGTTCTAGGTTTAAAATTCATGCTATTACCTATTACCACGTTAGAAGTAGCACAAACATATGATGTAACTTTGATCCGTCTTACAGTTTCCGTAAAAGATTGTCGACAGTACGGCTAGTACTTAATTTCGTGCAACCAGCTTGTGTACTATTACCATAGAGTTAAACTAAGTTTTGTTTTAAATTGTTATTCATTCATTGTTGTAATGCATGCTGTGTTTACTAAGTAGTCACTACACTTAGCTTAAGAAACTTTTCTGTTATTGAAGATGTCATTGTGTAAGTTAATTGTTGGTAAGCTATATGAATAAAATCAAAAATAATATATAGTATTATGTTACACATATTAAAGCAAATGCAAGCTAATTATCCTCGTTAGATTAAAAAATCCAAAACGACAGCATCTACGAGTATCGATGTATCTGCAGTGCAGTACACGCATGAGAGCGAGTTAAATACTCACCTGTGCTTTGTCAACTCCATAGCAAAGCAGCAACAAGTTGAAGGGTTGACTCAGCATTTACTTTACGTGAATAAAATATTGCAAAATACGTTATAAAATGTTCTAGAACATTATGCTGACATTCATGAAAATAAGTTATATGAAACCTTTTGTTTCCTGTTGTTTTAACTTCTTTAGAAATTATATTGGATATTGCAAAATACATAATAAAATTCTCTGGAACAAATTATGCTGACGTTCATGAGAATATTTTTGTTCCAGTTGTTTCCAACTATATATAAGTTATATTACATTTTTATTTAATGTTTTCTTGTATTTACGCGAAGACTACACATTAAATGAAACTAATTTTTACGGATTATATCGCGTTTAATTTTTACTTTTTAATTCCCGAAGTTTCGACGTTTTTATTGTCAATCATTTCTCAGACTTCGCTTCATAAACATTTCTCTGTTTTATTAAATTTATTCTGTTTTATAAAAATTAATATTTTTATTGAAACCGTGTATGCATTCCTTGACTGGCGCAATCAGCACATGTTCTAGGAAATCAGGATCGTTGAGCGAAGAGCTTTGCGGGGCTTTTAAACGAGCAGTCCAGAAATTCTAAATTTAAATATTAATAATAATGTCCTCGAAAACTCGGCCACGGCGGCCAACCTACTAGCTTACATATTATTATATCTGCATTTCTCAATACAAATGATTTAAGATTCATCGAGCACTCGCACGCTAAGACGATAATCAAAGCATCGGCACCCTTTGGAACGCCGCAAATCCGAGGTAAATCCATTTAGATACAGACTCCTAAGGTAAAACGGCGAATGCTTATACTAAGGCTGTGGTCTACAAATAAGCTAATTTACTCTTAATGTTCCACTTTATTGGAATACGTTAAAGGATTACGGGTTTCTTCTTAAATACGCATATGTCTAGTAGAACGATAATATTTAAAAAAAAATCGAGTTTAAGAAAAATTTACACTTTTACTGTCCCGATTTGACACTAAAGTAAGGTAATAGCAATGAACCATAAATACAATATGAGACTGGACATAAACAACACACATTGATCATAAGCTGATATGATACTTGTGAGAATACTAGGTCATAGTAAAATTATTGTATTATCATCGGTACTTAATACGTCTGCAAAATTTCAGATTAGTTTCAGATTCTGTCGTCTTGAAGTGGTTCACCACTTTGAATTTAAAACTACCATTACATTCATATTCAAGGTCAAGCGTGATAAATTTAAAGGATGTTCTACAATAGTTTTAAGCCTACTATTAAACCATAGCAATTTATTTCACGAATTCCGATCAGAGGGACCATCCCTCAGTGCTTGGACACGCTCCAAGAAGTAGTAATAGTTTTTTTTTATTCAAAAGATGAAGGAAAACATCGTGAGGAAATCTGCATGTGTGAGGAATAAAATATTTCGAGAACGTTGACATAAAATGCAGCTCGGCGGACTAATTCCGCTCGACTCCATAAACCTTTCAGAAATGAGAAGAGCCTTAACTGTTACTTAAATTTTATATAATACTAGCGATCCGCCCCGGCTTCGGATGATTTCTGAATCCCGACAACAGCGCCACCTACCGGGTCCAATTGTAAATCTAAACCATCCAGGTACCTACTCAAACACACACAAAAAATTTCATCAACATCGGTCCAGCCATTTTCGAGTTTTTGCGAGACTAACGAACAACAATGGAGTTTTATTTATAGAGGTAAGCTATCTGTCCGCGACTGGTCTTCGCTGCTGGTGATAAGAGGGCTGGTTCTTTTCTTGCTCAAATGCTAAGTATAGCCTTGGCACAATACCGCGGGGGGTAGGACTGTATGATAATTTAAGTTTTTTTTTTTTTTACTATAGTTTTTAGTAATATTGTACGTATTTGCATATTGTATAAATAAATTATGTTTCAAATTTGTAAAAAAAGTATCTTAAATAATATATATGTATATATAATATTAGTTATATTCTTATATTGTAAAAAGTTAGAATGTGTTAAAATGATAAAAAGGCAGGTATGGCTTGCTGTGTTGGTTCCTATTTTAATGTATGTTAGTAAAAGTTAGGTGTGGCACAAGAAGCACGAGAGTAGAATAAATGCTGTAGAAATGCGGTCGTTAAGCAGTATTTTAGTGCTGGCTCTGAAGGATAGGGTGAAAAATCATGTGATAAGCGATATGTCAGGTTTGCAAAAAGATATTGTTACTATGAATAAGAAAGGAATGTATAAGTAGTGAAAATTTTGAACATAACATTGAACAAAAATTTAACGAGAATTGCATTTTTCTGCCAGCATTGCGTGGCAGAGACGGTAAGGGACGCCCTATATGGAAGTTTATCGACCAAATTGGCGATATATTGAAGATGAGTAAATTTAGGAGTATCTTTAACTAACGAGCATGTATACGTAGGTGTATGGATGTGAACTCCACTGCTGAACTTAAGCCTCCACAATATCCTCCCCCATAGCCTGGATTCTATGCCTGTTAGGTTTTTATACGAGAGGGGGCAAACGAGCATGCGGCTCACCTGATGGTAAGTGACTACCGCCACCCATGAACAACTGCAACCCAAGGTAATTGTGATGCGTTGCCGACCTTATAAGAAGGAGTAGGCTGTGTAGGGGTGTTGACGACCGCAGTTTTTCATTATTTTGAGTTGTTATTAGGAATATGCTGCTACACATACGTGGTAGAGCCACGCTGCTACTATATTATGGTTGTAGCACGATTGGATCAGCTCAACCGGGGTAGGACCATGTTCTCACAGAATACAGAGTAAAACAGCAGTTTAATGCTGTGTTTCGCATTGAGCGTAGGGAACCGAGAACCATTTACTGGAAACGAGGCATTCCATCTTAGTCCTCAGGGTTGACCACATTTTGATTCTTAATGGAGGATAAATGTGGTGTCCATGGGCCACAGCATCCACTTACCATCAGGTGGAATGTTTGCTCGTTTGTCACCCTTATTCTATAAAAAAACACATCACCTGTTTTATTTCGCTCTGTTGCCTCTTACAGCACCCACAGGATGATATGGGGTAGTGATTTTTTTTTTACGTCGCCGCAATAAGGTATATTCTTCATATCTCAGGTATATAAAATATTATCTAGAGATAGAAAATATTATTGGAATAAAAAACCTTAAATAACACACTTCAATTGTATACATCTGCACACAAATGCACACACACACACACACACACGCGCTGACACTCACACACACACACGCACGCACACTGACTGCGACACACACACACACTCACGCACGCACACGCACGCACGCACGCGCACACACACTCACGCACTCACGCACGCACGCACACGCACACACGCACGCACACGCACGGCACACACACACACACGCACGCACGCGCACTCGCACGCACGCGGTCACGCACGCCCCGCACACGCACGCCCACGCACGCACACACGCCACACACACACACACACACACACACACACACACACACACACTGCCATGTATAATTTTAGTTTTGCTTGAAAGATTTTTAAATATTATTTGTTAAAAATGTTGTAACAGATCTTACCTTAGGTAGTGAACAGAGCAGCCGTAGCACAGTTTATACTAGCTCATCTGCCAACGTTAACCTCTCAATGTCATTGATGGTACTTTTTATTTAAATAGTGTAAGTCACGACGTAAAATTTGTGGAGTGAATAAACAAATATTATTATAAAACGTAACCCTCCACTGGATTTTTCCTGTATCGTGGAGCAATTTACATACGTAATTGTTAGCAACTATTTATAAAGAACAATTAAACATAATATATTGAATGACCTAATTTTAATGTAATTGTCTTGTGAAACATACATCTCACTTTAATAAATGTAAATCGGATTTCCACTTTTGTATCTTTGAATTTCGGTAAGATTTTTATTGTAATAGTTTCAGATTTGACTCCTTAAAGAAAATATAAAAATGGCTGACGACCTAAGCTGGATTCATTCAGTTTATAAGGTGTTAGAGTATAAGAGTCTTTAGTGTTTTGTGTAAGAAAGTAGTGCAAGTACTAAGTAAAAGTGATTATTATGCAAAAGATAAATTAGTAAGTTTTGTTTCCTCTACTTTAAACACAAGTTATATTTTATTTACATCTACCCATATCATTCATTGTTGATTTTTGCAACTACCACCAATATTCAAGCGCGACTCAAATTGGTAAATTATGTCAGTTTTATTTCCTTCTTTTTTTATATATATACTAACATCTTCAGTCAACAATTTAACTCCATTTAAGCATAATAGCCAAACTATATCCTCTACTTATTTTGTATTCAGAATTAAATAAAAAGGAAAACAGTTGGAAACCTAAATTGTTACTACTCGACTCAATTAATTCTTCTTCTATACAGGGTATTTTTGAAACGCTCTCTCTTTCTTTAATCTCCAGCTCCTGCACCCGTTCTTCCAACGCTTTATTGCATCTAAGTAGATATTTTTCTGTTCTAATGACTTGACTCGTTTTTGCGATTCTTCCTTGAATGTTATTAAGGTTTGATACATTTCAGCGTAAAATTCTACGTTAGTAGAAAGGTCTTCAATTTTTTCTCCATATTGTAAATAACTTCAACTTTTGTTCACTTCAGCTAATACCTTCTCACCGGATAGTTCACTAGGT